>CAKNWV010084916.1:0-10114 GCA_932074545.1 Andricus pictus | reverse complement strand
TTTTCTCCCGCTTCTGTCGCTCGTTAGAAGTTTACGATCAATCAGGCTTTGACAATACTTCCTGCATGATTCACTCATTGAAAAACAAGATATGCATTCAGAAAAATTACACTTCCGTAGCCATTTACTAGACATTTCACACGCGATATTTCTGGAACCATTTACGAAACTTGCAGATCAAAATGCCATTTTCGAAGCGAAAGGCTGAGGTTGATTTTTAGGGGTCCACATTTACGAGAGGATCGCACCATGTGCAGAAGTATGTGCTATATTATACGTCATCGCAACGAATTCCGTAAAATATATTGGTTTTACCTACAAATTTTGAAATATCTTCTTCAGCTTGCTCTAATTACCCTTCTGTTACCTTGTCTTTCGAAAGTGTGGATAATGCCCTAGAAACTAAAAGTGGCGACTTCAAGGCTTTTCCATGAACTGTTCCCTTCATAGAAGGTAATAAATAAAAGAGAATCCAAGATCGCCACTCGGTGGCCTTCCACTTAGACGTTTCAGTTAAAAGCTTAGGAAGCCTCTGGATTTCAGCTTTTTTGAACAATTATTTTAATACTTAATTTTACTTAAGTTTAGGAAAAGTATATTTTAATCCAAATATTTGTGGACAAGAATGCCTTGCAGGAGGAGATATGTCCCTGGCACGAGGAGAAGCCTCGAATGAGAAGAAGACCTGACTTTAGAATGAGGTCTGACAGGCGAAAGAGACCTTCCAGGAGAATTAGGTCTATCAGGTGAATAAGAAGTTCCGAAATTAGGAACAAAAGATTTTAATTTTCTATTCCGGCATATTTTTTTAGAGTTAAATCTTTAATTTTGATGGAATTAACATAGAATTCTTGAAAATTACTTATAATCACGTGAGGGAAGCAAATTCTTCTGGAAGGCATTATTTAGACTTAAATTTCTCTTATCCGGAGAACCGTATATTGATATTTGGTCTGAAATCAAAAAGCTTGCATTAGAAAATTTGTATCTAAACTATTATTCTGCATTCCATAAATTATCAGAATTTCTATTTATTTATCCCAGGGTTCACATTCTTTCTCCTTTTGCCCTATTTTCCTCTTTCTTACGTTTATTTACTGAAATTCGAACTCAATTAGAAGAACTCAATCACAAAATCTAAATACTTTCAGTAAAAAGGTTAATTTTTTTTTGTTGGATGTTCAAATACTTTCTTAACAATTCATTTTCTTGCTTGAAAATTCATCACTCAGTATAATATATGAAGACATAGTGTGCTTCCTTTATTATTTATAAATATTTAAAGAAGTTTCATTTGACATTATATTTTCCAACGGTTGATAACCAAAAATAGATATTCGAAATCGTGCGAAAAATTTTTTTGTCGACATTGGCAGCTCTGCGATAGTCTCGCCGTTGTTTTAAGTTTGAGGTTGTATTAGTGGGTGGGCTCTAGGGTCCCATCGAACTGTAGATTTGGAATAGGTGAACCAGAGAAGCTACATCGCGAAGTGTAGCTCGTCTGTACGCGGTCAAAACACATTATAAGAAACATTACACAGCCCCACAAGAAAAAGTAGGTTGTCCGACGGGCAAGAGTAGTCACATCCTATGTATTTTGGTTCGCTGAATCCGAATCCGAGGTCAGACTTCCGCCATCAACCTCAGGTTTTTTTTCTAATCTCAAAAAACACATAGAAATTGTCTATTTCCACAACGCCGGCACCCCGCCCCCTAATTCCCTTATGGTATGTAGAACTAACCAAGGTTCCCGGATCGGCGAGATAGATATGTGCCTCGCAGCTATGCCCCTCTGTGGAAGCGCAGAGGCGCCTTTACTGTGATGTAAGTTAATTTGGGTAATGGTTAGGCCAGGCGCAGTCATTTTAGGTCTGCTCCCGGTCTTCTTGATGCCGACAAGCTCCTCCTATCCCTGGTACCTTGGTACCTTCCGCTGTGTCTTCTTCCTGAGGCTAATCGTGCCTGAAGTTTCGCCAGGACGCTGTCCTTAATGAAAGGTTGAATCCCTCCAATCGCCGAAGGACCACAGACGGGTATTTCCAGCTTACCGGGGAACAAGGCCGTAGCCCACACCATCTTTTGGAGCAACTCAACCCCACATACTTTTAGGTCTGCGCCTTCCCAGGGTCTTGTCTCGGCCACTGTATTATGTAACCTAGCTTTAGCCGCTGGGTAGGCTGCGAAAAATACGAAGACCCCCCCCCCCTACAAAAGGAAGTCTCGAATGTTGGCCATTGATCTGGGACACTCTTTCGAGCGCCTTCCAGGTGGCCTCCCTTAAGAGTTTAAACTGCTCCTCAGTAAGCATTGAGTCGGAGTGTCCACCACCACCACCATCGCGTTGTGGAAATAGAAAATTGCTATGTACTTCGAACCGCTAAATGTTCATTCGCTGTTAGAATTTCAGAACAAGTTTGTATTATTTGATAACATGTTTTCTATCACCAAAAAAGTCAGCACGAAAACCATTTTTTTGAGGTTAGGAAGTGAAAAGAAGCTAATTTGAGAATTCTGAGTGCAGATTCAGTGACTCGAAATCCATAGGATGTGACTACTCTGGTTTGGCGAAACATCAAATTTGTTTCGGCAAGATTTTACGGTATTTTTCTCTGTGCAGCCCCTCCCCCAACGCAAAGTATTGGGCCCAACGGACCAAATAAGACCATTTCTATGTATTTTCGCCGGTGAATCCGAATTTGTGCTCTAAATTAAAAAAACACGAGTTTTTTGTTACATACTTTCCAATGCAAAAACAGCCAAAAAAACGATATTTTTTTAATATAGAAAAAAACTTGAGAGTGATGGCGGAATTCTGACCTTGGATTCGGATTCAGCGACCCAAAATCCATAGGATGTGACTACTCTTGTTTGTCGGACAACCTACTGTTTGTTGTGGGGCTGTGTTATTATACTAAATATTACTGTGTACACGTATTATTCAGGCTAAATGAAACCTGAAAACTTGCCTAACTCAATTTTGAAGAAAATGGCGCCTAATGTGTTTTCACCGCGCACAGCCAAGCTACTCTGGGGAACTGACGGACTCTAGTTCGTGGGACCTAAAATAAGGTGCGATCTTTCCAGGCGCCAATAGGAAACCCTCCTGGAACATCGAGGGCCCGAGTTCTCATCCTCCCAAACTACGATGTGATTGCCGTATCAAGTAGAGAGGGCTTGGCCGGGGTTACAAAGGAGGTCCCTTAACGGAAAACTTTGGGACATCAGGTCGAATACCATAATATGTAGACACGCCCCCTGCAAGCGAGGCTTTGCAGGGGGTGTGTCGAATTTCCCTAGCTTCTCGTCGGACCAAAAGAGTGAAACACAAAAATTAGAAATAAACAAAAACAATGAGGGGCTTGTTCCGGGACCCTCTTCTAACACACCGACAATGGTGAAAGGCACCTCCGGGGGCAGTCCACCACAAGCGGTGCGAACTTCTGAAGCCCTTAAGGCTCTGGATTACCGACCCTATCTACGGACTAGAGTTCCCGTGATGCAGATTAACTTGCAGCACAGGAAAGGCGCCTCGGCGGTCCTAGACAGGCGCATATGAGTGGTGCAGGTAGGAATTGCCATAATCCAAGAACCCTGGATATACAGGGTAAGAATTGGGGGCTTATCAGGATGTGGTACCAATCTTAAGGGATGTCAGATAAGAAATAAGATAACAAAATGTCAAAAATTTAACCTTGTACGACTTTCGTAAGAGAAATGATATCTATTGATAGATAGAGCTGTAAAAATCATAACCTCCACCGGGTATAGTTTTCCCTATTCTGTTTTTGGTTAAAAATCTAAATGTTTTATTGAAAATCCTTCTTTTATGATTTTATGATTTAACTATTCCATTTCTGTTATTCATTTTTTTTCGTTAAAAATTCAAGAGCTTGTTTGATACTATAACTACTTTGTGAAAAATTTATTTTTCTTGGTTATAGATTCATAATACGATTTTAGATCAAAATTCATCTGCTTGGTTGAAAAAGTAATCTCTTGGGTTGAAAATTTTCCTAGTTGATTGAAAATTAATTTCTTTTATAAAAATAATTCGTATTTTCTTTTTGATTAAACATTAATCTTCATGGTGGAATATTAATCCTCATGGTTGAAGATTAACGTTTTAGCTTGGAAATTCATCTTAATTAAAAGTTAAACAACTTTACCAAGAATTTTTATCTCTGAGATTGTAACAGGCGTCAAGGTTCTTCTTCACAGTTATTTACATTTCATTAGAGTCAGTGTCGAAGAAAAAAATGTACTTGCTTATGGTTGAAAGTTGAACTAATATTTTAAACATTCGTTTTTTGTTTTTGGTCGGAAATTGAAATTCATGGTTGTGAATTAATCTTTGTTGGATGAAAATTCAACTAATTTGTCTAAAATTGATATTTATTATTAAAGTTTCATTCGAAGATTCATAATTTTAGTAGAAAATTTGTCGCGTCATATCCAAATTGTAGTATTTCATTGAACATTCCTTTTTTTGTTTTTGGTAGAAAATCAATCTTGATGGTTAAAGATTTTTTTTTAGTTTAAAAGCCCACTACTTGGTTTTCTTAGACCCTTCGATAACGACCGAGAATTGTCATTCTTTTTGTTTCTAGTAATTTAAGTAATATAGCCATACACAGTATATTATACAGGATTTTAACAAGTATGAATTATTATTTTATTTGTTCATTAATATTCTTGAGACAATTATCAATTTGTTGGATGATCACAAATATGGTAATAAGGTTACATTTCCAAGTAATATATTAATGATTCTGTCAAAAAAGTTTGATTTATTCCATCAAAAACACCTGATATGTATAATTGTTGGCAACATTTATTTTTAAAATAATAAATTATTTATTAAATTTCAAGAGATAGTCTAAAACCCTCTTTTTGTCCATAGATTTCGCAATTAATTCTTGGTTGATAAAATATTCAATAAATTGTTGGATAACTGCAGTTGCTATTTCTCTTCATCAGAATGCAGAGTTATTATTTTAAAAGTCCTTGAGACTGAGTTATGTTTGCCTGTGGGACATTCCTCGATTTCTTCTGGGGTCATATCTTCAATCGCTCCGCTATTCATGTTTACTTTTACCGTTTCTTTAGTCCAATGTCGATTGTTCTGATGTCTTCTTGTATATATTGCACGAAGATATGCATTAGATTTCACGAATATTGCCAATACGTCACCATTGGATATTGATAATACAGTTTGTTCTTCGGCTGGTATGGGTCTAAGGATGTTATCTTGTTCTTCCACTTGAATTGGCATATCGATAGGAAAAGTGTATCTTCGAATTTCAAATCGCCGGTTCAAATTTGCGTAGGGAGTTAGCCGAATAAATCTAAGCTGTTCGAGTGTAGACCCAAATATGCGTAGAGAAGAATGGTGAGCAGGCCTGGCAGGAGGAGACCTGGATCTTGCACGAAGTGGCAGGAGAAGAAGAAGTTCCGGAACGAGGAGCACGAGGAACAGGTTCGCCATTAGGTAAGCAATCGAACTGGAAGCTCAACTCTGCAACAAAGAAACAGTGGACTTTAAGTTTTTTCGGTCATATTTGTCTTTACTGGCGTAAGAATCACGTAACCTCAATTTTTAGATTTGATGAAACTAACCCTCAGTACTTTGGAATTCATCACATTTTAATTTTAATTATTTGAATGGTGTGGAAAAAGGAATTACGTTGATGATAAAATATGCCGGAAAAGAAAGCTAAATTTCGGCATATTTGACTAAAAGGCCTTACACAGTCATACATTTTTCTTAAAGTAGACTATCGTATTTTGGAATATCATAAACCACTTGTATACGACCCAAAATTTTGCGTATTGAGGTTTCGTGTGTTGTACGGATTTGAAACTATGTAGTTCGAAATAAAAAAGTGTGCCGTAGAACATGATTCTTCAACTGCATTCATAGAACTCAATAAGGATATCCTACTACTTTTGGTTGAATTTTCATTCTCTTTTGTGGAAAAGTCAATAGTCAATTATAATAATCAACAATTTTTTCGAAAATTAATTTATCTTTACGAACAATCCTCCTTTTTGGTTGACAATTCAAATAAATGGAAATTGGATCTACACTGTCAATAATTCATTTTTTTCCTGTAAAAAATCAATCTATTAAAATCGATGGAATTGCAGTTGGGATTGTAAATACTTTGCATGTGTTATCTTTGTGAAGGTCAATAATTGATAGCGTTTTTCCAAAATTGCTTGCAATGTTATTTTATGGACAGTTGTTTTACATTGTCAGTTAATCATAGTTTGAAAATTCTACTATTTGGTTGAAGACGTAATTATTTATATGAGTATTCGTATTTTTTAGTTAAATTCAACTATCTTTATTTTTATTTTATTCTTCCTTAGTTGAATTATTAAGCAATACATGTTTCGTTTTCAAATTTAGATTTAACCAATTATCTATGCTAGTTAAAAATTCAACTACTTGTTTAAAGGTTGAACTGTTTTGTTAAAAATGTATTTAACTGTTCTTGAAGGTTGATCATTTTAGTCGAAAGTTTATCTCTTTTGGTTGAAAATTGGAATACTTTGTTGAATATTCGTTTTTTGAATTGTTAAGGAATTAACTCTTTCAACGGCAAATGTAACTACTGCGTTTTTTAAATGATGTTTTCAATTAAAAATTTATCCGTTTAAGATGGAAAACTCTTTCGTTTAACATAGATGTGTTTTGGTTGAGGATTCAACTATTTTGTTAATAATTAGTATTGTTTCTTGAATTCAACTTTCATTTTTGGTAAATGGAACTGCTTGGTGGAAAATTAACCTATTCGTTAAAAATGGTAATTTTCGTGTTTAAAATTCAATTGTTCCGCAGAAAATGCCTCTTTTTGGCTTGGAAACTATAACACAGATAGTGCATCCCGCTCATGTGTGTTCTAAAACATAAGTGGTGGGGATAATATACTTTACGTTGGAAACAAATTATTTTACTCGTATGTTAGAGCAATAGAGATGTGTATGAGTGAAAGTACGAGCATCTTACTTGTCAGTCAGCTCTGATCCTTCTCTTTGCATATGCCACTCTCTCACTCTCATGTTACGGCCTTTTCAAATTCGCAAGCAGCTTACTATCTCGTATGCGTGTGCCGTCTCGCATAAACATTCTGTTACTACTGATAACAACACTACAGTAGATCAGCTCATACTTGAGCAAACGTTTTCAATTAAGACGCTAACAAGAATTCGTGCCGATTTCGACCATTTATCTCCTGATGACGTAATACTTCCAGTTATGGAAGGCCGTTACTCAGTTTTTCTGGACACCAGGAAACTAAGCAAAGGAAAGTATCTTAATTTGGAAGTAGTTGCCGCCAGATAAGATAAGTCTTCGATACATTATTTTAAAGATGATGCATTTGTAAGCAGGGAGAGTAAATTTTTGGAGACCTATGATTATTTTAATGAAATTCCTGCACGTTTTAAAGAAAACATAACGTTATAAATCGCTTAAATTTCCTCTGATAACATTACAAAAATCTTCGAGAAGCTATTTAGAGTGGGAAAGTTTCAGAGATTTGTACACTGCCGCTGTATTTATTTGAACAGATAATTTTGAGTCAGACACGTCCCTGGTATCAGCTGATAACCTGGCTTTCACGCGGTCCACAGCTTTTTGCTAAAAGTCGTCGTTTTTCGGTAAAATTTACATCAGTTGAGTTGACACTTATATGGATTTACTTGTGCAGGTTTGAATTTTGTGTTTGACTGTAACCAGTTCTGCCAGAAAAGACTAGGTCTTTCCTGATTTGTGTAGTGCTTGGTGCGGGGTTCTCAGGTAGGCCGCCTTCCAACATGGTTGCCTGTACCACCTGTGGCATTTCTGTCACGAAAGGTACAACCAACGTATTGCATTGCTTTCAGTGCAATGCTTTTGTGGAAAATGTACGAATGACAATCGACGGGCTAAGGAAAAATCTGTCTCTGAGACGATCGATGATTGTGACGTAAATACCTCAGGAATGGCTGCTACAGACCTGGGGCTTGGGGTCTCCGAGCCAAATTGCGAATGCTCTTGGCGTCCCCCTTACTGATGATAGTCTCCTAAATATTTACAGACTCAATAGAACTGGATCAAATCCACAATTCACTCAACGGCCGCCGATTATAGTCGCAAAATTTAAGGAGCAGCAGACATGTGCCACAATTATTGAGCATTTGATATTCAGCATTCCAATAAATAGAAGCATTTTCTAATCTCCCTCCAACTTGAATCAGTTTGTGATTCAATCAAGAATATCGACAGAAATAGTCTCTTGGACTTTAACTGCATGAGTAGTAACGCGGCTTCACAGTTTTTCTTCGTAATGGATTTCGCATCGTTGAGCAAACCAAATAACATAACTTTTACTTAACCATGACTGCCCTTTCCACTTAAAATTATTATCAATTAGTTGTAAAGAGATTGCCCCTCTGGAACTTAATTTGCTGGACTACGTTTTACCTCAAACAAGCAATAGAAATTAAACTATGAACATCAGCAACCGTATTAGCAACAAATGTTGGTCATTTTGACGGGTGTTGACTTAACCCAAGCTAAAGTTATAGTAGAATCAGTCCAGGCATGCACAGGCACTGATTCATGTTTTAGATCCTTACTGACTTTGGATAGACTACTGGTTCCTCATCTTATAAGTAGAGTTGAAGATAAACTCTAGCTCTATAGGCAGGATAAGATGCATCGGAGAATCCATGCAGTTCACACGTTATTCCGTTCCGCATAAATCCCGCCCACCATGTAATTCTTGGTTCTTGCAATTGAGGTAGTGCCTCGTAATAATTTAACCAAGCTTATTTCAAATCTTCTGGTAATTCGTCGTCACAGTCCAATTTTCTCAACCTCAATTCTTGGAGAAAAATTTTAGCGGTTATGACGACTGGAGAAACCTATCCTAATGAATGATACAAACGTGAAATTACCGATAAAAGTATTCGCTGCTTTCGTCTCAAACACTAATACCCTTTCCTACTCTAGGCTTTTGATCATCTGGAATCAAAGCACTATCGTTTGAAGACCATTTCCTTAAAGTAAACGCACCTAATTTTAATGCTTTTATTTTATTTTATTTTGCTAACTTTATTGAAGTTTTATACCATACACGTGGATGCAATTCGGATTTGTAAATCAAAATACAAAGTGAGCTTATTTGTAAAATAAAGCTTTCGTCGTTTTTATAAAATCCATCAATGATTGGTTGAAAATGTCCGCACCGTACGATATTATGTTCATTGATCTACAAATATTGGACAAAGTAGAATGTGAGCCATATTCGATCTTGTAGGTTGGAATTTCAAATATTACATTTTTTTCAACGATTTGGGTCACTTGTGAAAAGAGATGGCTTTGTAGTATCATAGGGCAGTCAATTAGAGCATTAAATATCTTATATAATTACTTTTTTCCGAACTAAAACCTTCTACATTCACAAAATTTCAGGTTTATTAATTCAGATGCAATATTCAGATCACTTTCTCTAATACTCGTAGAAAACGATGTTGTACAGATTTCATTTTATCCTTATATACAGCTTGATATGGAGGCCATATTAAGGATGCATATTCTAATATCGGACGCACAAGCGATACGTAGAATGTTCTTAACGTTGTTATTTTTCGGAACTCTTTAGAGATTCGAAGTATAAAGCCTAACATTTTAGTTGCTTTCATGACAATATTGACAAAATGTTCTCCAAAAGTAAGCCTGCTGTGATAGGCAACTCCTAGGTCGCGAATGCTTGTGGTTCTTTAAGGGAGAGACCAATTAATTACATATTGATGATTTATGGAGTTTACTTTTCAGGTGAATGAGGTAACGCAACATTTGTTGACATGAAGAGACATTCCATTTTCTTGACCCCACTGACAAATATTATTTAATTAAAATTGGAAAAGAATCCTTGGTAAAATTAACTTTACAAGGTATTTTGAGACCTCCAGCATGCATACAAGTATTGACGAATTCAATTACTTGGATAATATCGTTAATAAAAAGAATTTTTGTTTTGTTAATAACAAATCACGATTTACTTAATCAAATGCCTTTGCAAGTTCAGTATAGATTGCGTTCACGTGATTGCCTGAATCCATA
>CAKNWV010084849.1:0-14559 GCA_932074545.1 Andricus pictus | reverse complement strand
ATATATATATATATATATATATATATATATATGTTTGTCCAGCGTTGTCAGTCCCACTACGTGCGGACGACGTAATCAGACCCAGCGTATATCGGTGTCCTCTATGTTTCACCAACTCTGTTAGACCCAGTATATGAAACCATCGTACCGGACCCATTTGTATATAATTTATACATTTATACGACGCTATCAAACCCGCAACGTTGCCACATTTCACACAAATATGGTTTTAAATTTTATTCGCAAGGTTTTGTCAAGAGAAAGCCTTCAAAGATTTTACGGTGCAGTGCATGCTTTGGCGCGTGGCACTAAATATTCTGATAGGTAATATCATACAGTGAATGCTGATTATGAAATACGATATTCCTATATTTTTCTGGAATTCTGAACAAATCAGCTAATTGTTATTAATTTTTTTTATATATTTAATGAATAATCATTCATTCTATTGCGTAATAATACTTAGATTATACAACTTTTTTTATGTAATTATAAAATAACTTTTCATTCGGTTGTAAAATATGCCCTTTTTCAAATTAAGAGAATGGCAGTATTTTCTAAGAGTTTTCAAACTTAAATCTCGAAAAAGGTGAGCTTTTTGTAGTTTTTTGAATTGTTACTATTAAATAGAATATGTCTTTTAACGGATTATCTTACGCCTGCGTTTTTAACAACATTATTTTTTGTGTCAGGCTACGAATTGAATTCTAAAGAACGGAAACAAAGTAATTTGTGGAATGTTTTTATTAACGTGTTTGAAGAAGAGATTATTTTGGGGTTTGAAAACTTCTTTAATTCTGGAATTTCATGAATTAAGCACTTAAAATTTTTTCTAGATTTTTTTAATATTGATTGCGGAATGCGTCAACTTCATTGATAGACATTTTCGGCAGTCTTATTTATTTGAGTAATTTCCGAAATTTTGTATTTTTATCGGCAAAATTATGGCATCACGTTCGAAATCCCGTGAAATTTTTTAAACTATGAATAAATTCTATGAAATATATTAACATTCAAGAGACTTGACTTGTATTGTATGAATTCTTGCAAAATGCATTAAAATATTTAAAAATTTCGTGGAATTTCAGGAGAAAATAAAAAATTAAATTAGAATTAAGAGTGCGCAAACAGAACGAGATAAATAAATCCATTTATGTCCATTTTTTATATATTTAAAGATATATTATATATTATGTATATTATATATTGAAAGATATATCCGCAGTGCCTGTAAGTTCGTATAAGCTGCAAGCTGCCTGCTAGAATTTTCACTCTATATTATTGGTGATATATGTTGAATAAAAATTTAGATTTAAATTCAAAATACTACATTATTTCACTAGAACTAACCAAAAATAATGAAAATTACATGTTTTTTAGTTAGAGATAACCCTTAAGATGTATAAGATTTATTAGCTTTTGTCCTTTTTTTTACATTTTGTATTTACTGTTGCACAGTACACATTTTCAATGCAAAAAGCTGCACGAGAACTGCAAAACTCCTTTGAAAATTTGGTGAAGAACGTTTTATTTTTTTAGATTTTTAGTACTATTTTCGAGGATTTTAATAAATATTTTATAAAAAGAATAAAATCGTCAATTTTTGACATTTTTGATCAGTTTTAGTAGTTTTATGTATTCTTTTGTATCGATTCTTAAAAAAAACACCCGTCTAAATTTAGAAAGCGCTATTTGCTGTTTAAAACTTGAATACGCTTGGGATATCTGAATTATTTCTTTATCGGACTCAAATTTTCATAATAAAATACTTGTAGCATACACAAACTTTTAGGTGTCATGGGTTTTAAAAATTGAAAAAGTAATTTTTCGAACCACTTTAATGTAGAGTTTTTGAAATGGATTATTATAATTTTTCAGACTGTTAAATACGTAAAAAGCAAAAAAAATGTAATTTAATAATGTTTTAAAGATATCAATATCACAAAAATGGATTTATACACTTTTGATTTAGCAAAGGCATATTTCACCGATTATTTATGTTTTAGTAATGTGAATTTACAAATTCGAGTTTGCATAGGAAATCAGAAGATAATTTTATGCATAAATAGTGCTGCATTTGAGCGAGATGATACGAGAATCAATATAGAATTTACTTAATCTCGGTTTGCCATACGACTCTCTATTATGGTCTCGTATTATTCGATTGAGATTCTCAACAAAACGGTAGATCGTAACGAGATTTTTTGAATCTCCTTATCTTATTCGTTCTTTGCACAGGATATTTTTACAACGAAGCCTGTAAATTTCAAATTAAAGATAAAAAGTTGAGTCTTATTGCATATTATATATATATATATATTTTTTTTTAACAAATTTTTGGTTTCAATAAGAATTTCAAAAATACCAATGTTTATTTGATTCACTTTTTATGGGAAACAGTGCATGTCTGCATATTATTATAGATATTTTGTTAATGAAAACTGAACTATAATAAATATAAGTGATATTTACATTGCCCATTTAAATTGATCTCCTTTTCTTTAATTACCCACATGACCTAAGTTCCTCAACTATAGAACTGAGTTGGTGCTTTAGTAATGGTGAACGAGTAAACACGCGTGTGTACCGCGCAATCCGAACTTAAAGTCACGATAAGTTAAAACACCGTTTTCCTAGCATTTAACCATCATGTAAATAATATTGATATCTTAAAGTGCAATATAGTTTTTTTATATTTTATTAAAGTGCCGTGTTATCATTTTTCCGCCTGTGAATCTTACTACTTTAAATTTATCACCACCTGTTGTTTAGCACCCAAATAAATTCTTATCCTGTTTTATAGATTTAAATTCAAATTTGCTTTCTAAAGATAAGAGGAATTATTCCACAAAAAGTGAAATTTCACTAAAATTATCTACAATGCGACAAGTATTAAACTTTTTTCCTTTTAAAGCTCACTGAAAGTTTCTGTAATTTTTTTTAAAATTGAATCAATTTTAATATTTGTATGTCATTCAGAATAAGTTGGAAAACTTTAATATCAAGTATTTCAATTTCATTCCATTTATATTTTAATTAAACTGACAACTTCTACGTTGGCAAAATCTTTTGCATCGGTTTTGGGGTTCATGTTTTTGGTAAGATACAAATATTAATGTATAGAAAATTTTCTTAGTTCGCAGTTGAATTTAATTGAAAAAAGTGACTTTTATCATGACAGTTCCGCTATCATATTTTTAAATGGATGATTCAATTCTCATGAAACGATTTGCTCAAGAACAAATAAATGCACTAAAAGTCATTATTTTACTTTCAATTTTAGCTATACAATTTGGGGTTTTTGACTCAATAACTATGTTTTTTTTATTTCTGTGTCAAAAATTGTATAATGCATGCACGCTTAAGTTAAAGTACTGAAAATTCTGAAAATCACGAAATTTTTGGTTATGTTTATACTGCACAGAAACCTACGTTGCAATACTACACAATTTTTTCGGATCTGAAAAAAAAACAGTTTTTAATTTATGATAACAAAAAAAAACATTTTTTATGATTTTTCCAACTTTCGGAATTTCGCTTGAGTCGGCAAACATAAAATAATTATTGATGACGTCTATATTACATAAACACTTAATCGCGTATCATTCTAGTATACAACTTTTGCTGTTCTCTCGGATCATAAAAAAAATTATTCACTTGAAAATAAGGATAAAAACGGCATATTTCGTCATTTTGAGCTTTGTTTGCTTTATGCGAACTAAGCAAATTTTTTTACTCAAACTTTCATGAAGTAATTTTGATATCCACCAGAAACTTTTCATTCCTCCAGAAAAGGAAACACAAAAATTGATGTTTTGATATTTTTAAATAAATCCGCTTTAAAATGTTTTTCTTCAGTACTGTAATTTAATAAATTCAGTTGGTGGAATAATCATTAAAAAATGTCTTTACTTCTTAAATAGTACGTGAATTTTGCGTATTGAATGTATTAAAAATGTTAACGTTTATAATATTAACTGTTTATCACGTTTAAAAAAAGATCTCTGATACGATTTAGGGCCAGCATTTTTTTTAATCGCCATGAAAAAGGTGATTATATATTTATTATATGTTTACTGAATGATTGGCAGAAAACAAAATTCGCAAAAACGTAAACAAGATTGTTTAATTAAATGTTTCATTTAGCGTTGCTTTTACAATTAACATTGAAATTAACTTTCGAGTGAACATTGTAAAAGGATACCGGAAAAAGTGCTGCATTTGACTCAATTTTTCACAGAAAAAAATAGGTATATTTCATGTTTGAAAAATAGCTCTAAATGTCATTCTAACTTTGTTTCACGTGTGGAAAAATTTCGTGGCGCTGCACTGTTTCTGTCTAGTCCGTCTTGAGTCGGGACTGGCGCGCCACACGCTGACTGTCCAGTGGCTAGACTGGGATGTAACGCTCGGATTGACTAGTTTCTAGACAGATCGTCTATTTTTATGAAAAATAATTAATAATCAAATAATATAATTATTTTTATCACAGAGACTTCTAATATATAGATTTTGCAGTTAATTAAAAATATAAAAAAAGTCTTTGTACAACAAAAAAATGAAGAAATGAGTTTACGCAAATCTTGTACATATGCTGGGTATAGAACTTTTGATGTAACTGCATATTATGTTGCTGTAACTTTGTTCCGTCACCTTAAGACACTCAGCCATCTAAAAGTTAAAAATTTGTTCGCTTTTGTCGGATATAGATTTGAATTCATTGCATCATAATATTTATTTCAATAAAAAAGTAACAATTTTTAAACATTAAAAATGTTTGATGTGTGAATAAATCATGGGAAATAATAAAGTTTGCATGATTATACTTGCGATTAGGCTACGAAATAATTATTTTTTATTCTTTCAAATAATTAATACGTTAGGCTTAATTATTATTTACGCAATCAATACATAATTAAAATAAATTAGATAATTCATTTGTGTTAAAATTTGATTTTCTGGAATATTATAAATATAATGCATGGTATTATACATATTATAATTATTATAAATTTATATAAATTAATTCTAACTTCACTATATATTTCAGTTGAAAGAAAATGTTTTCAAACATTCTTTAAAAAAATTGTTGTTCAGAATATAGTTCGTATATTAAAATTACAATCACCTTCAATAATTATTGTTTATTATCTCAAATATGTTTTAGTGTATATTTAATTATTACTTGAGCATTTATGCAATTATGTATGGTAATTTCCTAAATCGTTTATTCAAAAATTATTATTTTCTGAATTCCTTTCTGTAATTTTTGTTGAAGTCCAAACCGTGATTCTGTCTAGAAACTAGCTAAAATCTGGTCAGTCTTCATTATTTTCAAATTCATAATGAACTCCTAGATAGCGCCAAAGCTGGGACTAGACAGCAGAAAGGTTTGAATAGTATTGCGTGAATAGACAGGCTTGAAAAAAACTGTGCTGGCTTTAGCATGATTCAAGACTGCCACGAAATTTTTCCACACGGGTTTTTGCAGCATAACAAAATCGTGTAATAAAAGTCTTATTAGTTCATACGTATTATTGGCATGAGAAACGCTTGTACTAATAGGAATTTGCCTAAAAATAGGTAAATGTTGCTGCTGGCTTACCAAAAATTGTATACCAGGCACAGAAGTTTACTTAAACTATGTATACAAAAGCCTTCTTATTATTGTGGGTGATTCTAAAACCAATACATTCAGATTATTAAATTTTCCATTTAGGAAAAGAAAACAATCCAACCTATTCAAATGCATTTCTAAATAAATTTCTAAAATTCAAAATATTCTTTTTACCAAAATTTACATAAATTTACATAAAATTTACCAAAATTTAGTTAAAATATGTAAACTCAATTTAAAAGAAATCTAAAAAATTATTCATAAGCAAACCCTGCAGATTAGATAGTTACGTTAACGCTTTGACTCTTATTTTACTGTCCTTACTTTATAATAGTTTTTCCAATTTTGCTGAAAATAATATTCATTATAATGTAGATCCTGATAAATGGAACATTTCTGTTGTAGAATATTTCTTTACCTTGTTAATTTTCACAATGAAACAGAAGAGTGCTATGTATTTTTTTTAAATACTGACAGAGATGTTGACTTTGAAAAATGCACTTTCTAATTAATCAGAAAGATCATAAACACCTCAATTTTCTATTGAATATTTGTCAAAACATTCTATCATTTTCGAGAAAAAATTAGTGAATGTTTTTAAATTGTTTCTTTTTTTAAAATTTTAGCAAATTCGAAATTGAAAGTGATAGGCTATACATTTATTTGAGAAACAAATTCTAATTCAGCGTACCTACATTCATAGAAAATGCTGTTCTGTAACTGCTTAACTTCAGGTAGAGTAGAGATTCTTGCTTTCTTCATAGTCGAACAATGCACTATTGCACCTGCTTAAAGTCCAAGAGTCATATGCCTAACTCATTACAGAAAGGTATCTACAACTCCATGTCGAGAGATGGTGCAGGATAAGTAGAATGATCAAGGGCGGATCTAGACAATTTTTTTAAGGGCGCAATTGTAAGCGTTCTTTAAAAAATGAATGTGAAATTGGGTGAGGAAGGATTTCCCCCAAAGATTTAAAAAAACTTTTCACATAAGATAAAATGAGATGATAAAATCCCCTTTATTTATATTTTACATTATCATCCGATAAGGTATTAATTAGATTTGTATAAGACTTGCCCCCCCCCCCCACGTTTTTGTCAAATGTCCATGTTTTAAGACCTTCTGAACCCGAAACTCAAGAAGACGAAAAACTTATTTTTTTGAAATTTTTATTAAAAAGAACATTACCGGAGTTACATCACAAAATCTTAAAAAAAGAACAAAAATGAACATTTCAAGCCAAAAAACGCACGATCTAAACGAATGTCTTAACAAGAACGTCGCATTTTGAACACCATTTAAGACTATCACAATGACTTTTCGAAATTAAAAAAAAAATCATATTCTGACCGCACAAAAAATAATAAAAAATCAAAAATTCAATTTTGCGTCAAACTATACAAGATACGAAAACAGATAAATTGCCAAAAATTTTGTACTTAAAAAAGATCTACAAATTTGTTACAAATAAATTTTTGATAGGATCCGATGTTTTTGTTTTGTTCGTAAAAAACTGCAATCAAAATAGAAAAATTGAATTTTTAGATAAACGACACAAGATACGGAAAAAATAAATGTCCACGTTTTAAGACCTTCTTAACCCCAAAAACAGGTTTTCGCGAATATGTCTGTTTGTCTTGCTGTGTGAGATTTGATTAGCCTTTGGTATACTCTTGTTGTATCCTAAACTAAAGGTCAAGCTCCTTAGCGAGCCATTTTGGATTCAAAAAGTTAGAGCATTTTCAAAATTTTCGAGACCACTTTTTTTAAGATTTAATAATTATTTGTGTGGCTTTATAATAATCGAAAATGAACAATTTTAATTTTGATCGCACAAAAAGAAATAATGAAAAATAATCAATTCCATTTTGCAGTCAAACTATGCAAGATACAAACAAAGATGAATAAATAAAAATTATGCATCCAAAAAAAGATTTACAAATTTGTCATAAATCACTTTTTTATAAGACGCGTAGTTTTTGTATTATTCGTAAAGAAATAACATTAACAATATGAAAATTACATTTTTGGAAAAATGACGCAAAGTACAAAAAACAGACAAAAGTTGTCCATCAAAAAAAAGTCTATAATTTTGTTATTAATCATTTTTTGATAGAACGCGTATTTTTTGTTTAAATCGTAAAAAATGAAATAAAAATAAAACTATTAAATTTTTCGGCAAACGACACAGGCTGTGAAAAAAATTAGGAGAAAAGTTGTTTAGCTAAAAAAGAGCTACAAATTTTTCATTAATAATTTTTTTAAAAGGACGCGCATTTTTTTTTCTAATCGTAAAAAAGCATTAAAAATAAAAAAATAAAAAATTTTGAAAAACCACACAAGAGAAAAAAAATCGAAAAGACAAAAGTTGTTTAACCAAAAAGGATCTTTTGCTACAAAAATACATTAAAATAAAAAAATAAATTTTTGGAAAAGCTACAAAAGCTACAATAACATTTTACTTAACATTTTTTGCCCAAATTATATTTACAAATTTTCTTAGAACCAGTTTACGCGAGAATGCGTATTTTTGGTTTAAATCGTTAGAATAACATTGAAAATAAACTAAATGAATTTATGAAAAAATGACACAAGTTGCAATAAAATGGTCAATAACAAAATTGTTTTTTTATAGGATGCGCACTTTGTTATAATTATAAAAACAAGACAATTAAAATACGTATGTTTTAATACTAATGCTCATTATGAATTGTTATAATATAAATTTATTGAATTGATGCATTTTTTAGGATAGCTGAGAATAAAATTAAATACAAAATAAGGAATAAATATTCAAGTGATCGTGACCAATAAAATTTGTAATTTATTTTGTAATATTGGAATTAGCAGTCCCAGACCAAAGTATAGAAAGAAATATAATATTAATTTGATATAATAGAGTTGAACATAATGTAGAAAAGTTTCCACTTCAGACAAAGTCATGTGCGAAGCACGAGGTACATGATGAAAATGGTTTTTTAAAGCAAAAGGAGCTTCAACAAAACAGAATTTACAATCATCAAATTACAGTTGTCGATGCTTTGAACTTTAATTTTGAAAGGGCTATAGACATATGTGGGGGAAGTACAAAGTCCGAGCGCGCAGCTTGAGTTGGACACGTTATCAAGCGCGAAGCGCGAGATAAATGCATTATCGAGCACAAAGCATCAGAACTGAAAGTCGAGCGCCCTAGGCGCGCTTAAACTTGCGAGCGAAGTGGAAATTCAAATATTCTATTCTTGGTTGAAAATTAGTTTTTTGTATTAGTCATTCAACTATTTGGTTGAAAATGTACGCAGTTTGTTAAAAGTTCGTCTTTATTGATAGAAAAATAATTGTCTTGGTTGGTGATTAAACTTCTCAATTAAAACAGATGTATTATGTTACAAATTTCATTTTTGGGTCAAAAACTAATTTTTTTAATTAAAATGTAGACTTTTTTGTTGAAACTGTATATGTTGATTTTAACAATTTAACTATTTTGACCGGGAAATTGGTCTTTTTCCCTGAATATTTAATAGTTAGGTACAAAAAAATTAAACTACTTTGTGGAAAATCCGTTTTTTTATACAAAAAAATCATTTATTGATGAAAATGTAACTGTTCCGCTTTTAGTTAAGAATTAATTTTTTAATTTAAAAATTCATCTATTTCATTAAAAATATATTTAATTTGTTTAAAATGCGTCTTTTTTGGTAGAAAAATGATATTTTTTGTTAAAAATGTAATTATTTGATTGAAAATTTAACTGTTTCGTGAAAAACTATTCTTTTTTTGCTTGAAAATTGCAATATTTGATTACAAAATTATGTGATTTGTTGATAAATCATCTTTCATAGTATAAAATTAATCTTCTGGGTTAACTTGAAAATTCTGCATTTTAGGTGAAACTCCTTTACTGTATTAAGTGAACAATTTTTGAGGATTTAAGTATTTTAATATATATATGGGTGATTCTCCACATACAGTGAATTTTTGGCAAGGGAAACTTTTTTTTGAAAAATATTTTAAAATTTTGTTCTTTATAATGCTTAGGTTCATTGGCCTTATAGAAAGAAGCCCTATAAATATTCACGCTTAATTCTCACTTGAAGGACCTGTAGCACATAAAAACTTTTCCGGGTGATTTTCTCTGATTGCATGCAAAGTAAAACATTACTGTAAAATATTAACACATTAAACGCAACATGACAGGGACGAATAGTTGTTTAAAAAATGCAGAGTTTTTCCAAAATTTAATTTTTTTGTCTTTAGTTTTACGCTTGTTATTCTAAATTATAATCCTAATAATTGTAAAAGTATAATACGTGACAAGAAGGAATTTTAGCTTGCTCAGCTCTTCTTGCTTTTAACTATTTTTATTTTTCATAACCATTCTGAGAGTCAGATGATTTTTATTTATAGCGTACCATTCTGATTAATTTCAGGTTTATTTCAGGCTTCAAGTTTAATTATGAAACGTATTCTTGATACTGAGATATAGAATCCATCTCGGAATCCATCAATGCAACAACAAATGATACAAACAACACGAACACGAGACTACGTATAAAAGCAAGTTGACCGAAAGCCGGTGGTGTGGACATAAACTCTGAAGAAAGTCAGGGCCGTGAAGCGAACAAAATTATGAATTATAAAATGTTTACTTCTCTTATAATTATTAACGCTCTAAAAGCTTTATTTTTCGTGTGCAGTACTTTTAGGTATGCAAATTTTAATTCTCAATTTACGTTAATTCTTAATAAAATTATTTAGAAAAGTGCTTCGATAAGCTCCGTTTCGTCCCTGACAGCGAAAAGCAGGTTATGGTATCCGATGTTACGGTATCCGAAAACCATACAAAATTACGTTTTCCGATTTGAAAATAAAAGTAATCAATAAACCCTTATGACAAAAACTCCTTTTTTATGTGCTATACGGAATTGTCAACTTTTCATTGTTTTTTATTATGAAATATGAAAGTTCTTATCAGGTACGGTATCCGATACTAATGAAAATACGCCACATTTTCGTTTACATTTTTTCACTTTGCAAAGGAAGTTCTTAATTTTTCGCTATGAAGTTTTGACGAATGAGTAGTGTGGCTTTTGTTCTAGATATTACGAGAAGATAAGGCCTAAAAAATGATCAAAAGTTGATGAAAGTTATGGGAGATTCGTTTACCGTAACCATCGAAAACATTTAGGGACACACGTGTATAATTAAATTTTCTTTACTAATAAATCAGATAAATTTAAATATTTCTTATGAATTTTATAGTTTTTGAGTCAAACTTTCAAACTATCAATTATAAGTTCAAAAATAATTCACTATGTATTAAATACACGTCTGTAAACTTGGCGCCGCGTACGTGGAGACACCCCAAAAAGACATTTTTCGAGTATTTGGGAGAAATTTCCTAAGACATACGATGATGTACAACTGTACTGTTTTTCATTTTTAAAAGTTAATTTTTCTATGACTGAAATCGTCAAAACAGTTAGCTAAAGGAACACATTTTAAAAGAAAATAAGTGTATTTGTGTAACTTAAAAAAAGCCCATAATTGATTAAAATTGACTAATTTTGTTACAATCAGTAAGAATAAGCGTCAGTGAGATTAAATTTAATTACAAATATATTGTTTAAATAATTTTTTTCCACAAGATTTAAACTATTTTCAATAAAAAAGATTTTGCTTTCATAAGACATGACAGATAATACCATTTCAACTCTGAACTGCGTAAGTGCAGGTAGAGTGGAAACTCTAGCTAACTTTCTTCATAGTCAAACACACCATTGCACCTGCTGAATGTCCGTGAGTCATACCTGACCCTTACTATGAACAGGTATCTACAACACCATGTCTTTCTATGAAAGAAGGTGCAAGATGAGTAGAATGACCAATAGCGGATCTAGACAATTTTTCGAAGGGTGCGATTGTGAATTTTATCAACGATACATTTCAAAGATAACTTTATTTAACAAACTAGTTCAAAGGATTTGCAAATAAAAAATGTAGAATGAAATTACTTCAGAAAAAATTTAAAACAATACAAAATTAGGCAAATCATTTATCAAATTTAAGCCTGAACAATACGAAGATTTTACGAATTGGCATATTGAAAATCAAATTATTTTGTATTTTGAAGTTTTCCTAAGTGTTGATTATTTCAAACTTAAGTTTAAAGAAAAAACAATTTTGAATTTCAAGGCCTTGAATTGTGCAATATTAAAAATTAAAACTATAGAAATCTTGTTTTATATTATTTTTTTATTTCTAATTTTCAATGTCAAACCTTAAAAATCGGCTTACGTTTAGTCCAAGATTTCAGAAAATATATAATTAAGAATTGAAAAATATTGCATTGGGCGATTTGAAGAATTAATAATAATTCTGAATGAAGTAATTAAAATTAAAATATTTTTAATTCAACAATTGAAATCTGTGATTCTTTTAATTAAAATAGATCAAAATTAAATATCTGAAATTGATACCTTAGTTATATAATAGTTTCCTTATTTTTTTATTAGTTACAATTGTTGAGCTTTGAATTTTCATATGCAACGCCAAATTTTTAATTTCATCCTTTATATGTTCTAGTTTTTTAAAATGGTTGAACTTGGAACAGTATGATTAACAATTTAAGAATTGTTATTTTTAAAAAGACTCAAATTAAGTTGAAATAATGATAATTTCAAAGAGTTTGACTATAAAAGTTGTAGCATCACAATTCTTGACTTTTTGAAAAGTAAAAAATTTCATTTTTAAACAAAACTATACGGGACACGAGAAAAATGTCAAATGCCAAATTGTTAATCTATAAAATTTTTACAATTTTTCTCAATACTTTTTTTCGATTGGACGCATCGGTTTTGTCTTCACAGAAAAAAAATATACATTAACGCCGACTATCTAGATGTTACTAGTTAATATCTTAGCGATTTTACTATGGGACGGAAATCTAGATATTGAAGTAGAGCATCCATATATATTAAAAAGAAGATTTTATCTGACAATATTCAAGATATTAAAGGGCGGAATCTCAGATAATCAAAAATACTTTTTTAAGTGTGCAAAAATTACCTGTAAAGTATGCCATTTCCTATAAAATCCGAAAGGATCTTATATCATAGTCATCTGTTTCTAATATCCTAATCCTCAAGCAATCGCCTTTTTTCATAATTATTCAATTTGCGTAACGCAGAGTCATATTACATTCTCATCCTAACGAGAAGGTATTGGTTGTACGTAAAATTTGAAATATTCGGTTTTCAACAAATCTCCACGTTTTGAGACCCCTGAGTTAGAAAAAATTACTTTTACCAAGGTCTGTCTGTAGTCTGTAGTCTGTAGGCACGATAACTTTCGAAAAAATGATCAGATTGGATTGAACTTTGGCACATTTCTTCAAGCCCGAAAAAAAGGACAAGTTCGTTAGCCAGCTATTTTTGATAAAAATTCAAAATCTGAACACATTTTGAAAATTTTTAAGACCACTTTTTTTCAAGATTTGAAAATTCTATGTACGGTTATTAATAGTACTCGAAAAGGGAAACAATTTACCCTAATGACATTTTTCGATAGAAAGAAAATTATCACAGTTATAGCATTTTCAAAATCCAAAAAATCAAACGAAAATTAACATTTTAAGCCGAACAACGCGCGATATGAAAAAATCTCAAGAGGAGAAAAACGTTTATTATTGAGAGCCCTACAAGATTGTCATGACAACTTTTTAAATTTGTTCGAAAAATCGAAAATTGAAATTTTGATCGCACAAAAAATAATTAAAAATTCCATTTTGTGGTCAAAGTATGCAAGATAAAAAAAAATATGAAGAGACAAAAATTATGTATCGAAAAAAGATCTACAAATTTGTTATGGATCACTTTTTGATAGGACGTGTAGTTTTCTTTTTATTCATAAAAAACTTCATTGAACATAAAAAAATTAAATTTTTAGAAAAACGACACAAGAGACAAAAAAAATGAAAAGACAAAAATTATTTAACCAAAAAAGATCTAAAAATTTGTTATAAACTCTTGTTATAAAAATGCACCAAAAATTAAAAATTTACTTTTTGAAAAAACGACACAAGCTACAATAACTTTTTATTGAACAAAATTTTTCGCCTAAATTATATCTAAAAAATTTGCTTAGAACCACTTTACATCAGCAGGCGTATTTTCAGTTTAAATCATAATAAATAACGTTGAAAATAAACAAATTAAATTTATGGAGAAACGCACACTTTTTTATAATTATAAAAACCAGGCAATGAAAATAAGTATGTTTCAATGCCAATGCCTATTATGAATTGTGACAATATAAATTTATTGAAATGATAGCTTTTTCAGGGTAGCTTCGAATGAAAATTAGTGCAAATTAAGGAGCAAATATTGAAGTAATAATGAAAAATAACATTTGTACATTATTTTGCAAATCTGAATAAGCAGTACCAGTTTGAGATACAGAAATAAATATGATAATATACATTTGATATAATAATGTTGAACATAAAGTAGAAATGTTCAGATTTTGGACAAAATCGAGTGCGAAGTACGAGATTCTTGATGAGAATGTTTTCGTTAAAGCCAAAGGAGCTTTAACAAAAGAGAATTTACAATCACCAAATTACAGTTGTCTATGCTTAAAAGGCATGCTAAAAGTGCACAGTTATGGGGGAAATACAAAGACCGAGCGCGTAGCGCGAGGTAAATACATCATCGACCGCGAAGCGCGAGAAACAACAGTCGCGCGCCCCAGGCGCGCTCAAACTTGCGAGCCGCGCGCGTAGCGCGCAATGAGAATGTGCCCGCGCAGTGGGCAGATTTTTTTTTATAATTATGATATTATATCCAAAAATATGTATCCATTTTTCAATAAAACTTTTAACGCAATATATATACGAAAACCCCCAATACACACGACGAATGCTCAAGTTACAGATAAAGCAG
>CAKNWV010084644.1:0-10499 GCA_932074545.1 Andricus pictus | reverse complement strand
ATGAAAATACATAAAAAATATTACAAACATTATAAACAATTATTTTGAATTGTTTTTTCAACAAATTTCTTCTGAAATTAAATGTTTTGTGAAATATAAGTCATTTTTCGGAAGTCAAAGAAAATAAACTGTTATTTAATAAATATATGTGAAATAAAATTGTTTCGAGCCTAAAATTGGAAGTTGTACAATTTTTATACAATCTTAAGCATTTTTCAATAATTATTTATTTGAATTACAATAATTGTTTTTAATTCCAATTTTGAATTGCGCGCCAACTCTGGCCAACCAGTGCGCGGCCCGAACGCAAGCGCAGTAGCAGAGGTGGCCCACATTGGCATCATTGGAGAGTCTCCAGTATCAACCATAAACATCTCGCACATGATCCTGGATATGGGGTTTCACCCAACACAAACGCGACGGGCTCCTACGCTTTTATTCCAGATACATTTCGACAAGTCGCACGTACTGGTTGGAAAGCGTCAACAGTGTTAAATCGTATATAATTTTTATTTAAAAATCAATCGCTGAACATAAAAATCAGAAAACCCGTCAAAACAGAACCCCCATAACCTACATCAATTGTAGTAATGGCAGATGAACTGGCAGTTGAGATTTTGCATTATTTATATCTGTGACATGTGATTTACATAGATAAATTGTTATTTACACAAAAAGATTTAAACCATTTAAATAATTTTTATGTATTACATTTCATACGATTTCGTGAATCGAAATATTCTACTCGCGCGAAGTCAAATATTTTCTACTTCACGCGGCCGATTTTTAAACGGTTTAATGGAGAACAATGTTAAAGATACGTAGGTTACTTTTGTATTGACAATTTTTTTAAAACTTTTTACAGTGTGTGTTTAAAGACTTTTGAATGTGTACGTTTCAAGCAAGCGTGTGAATCTAATATTCTGAAAATAAGTATAAAAATAGTTATGATCCCAGAAGATCCCAGACTTTTGTACATTGCAGAAGATTGAAAATGTTACTAAGATTCGAAATCAATCAAGTTTTGCTGCAGATATATTTATATTTTAAATAAGTCACTCAAAAACCGTAAACTTACCGATTTACACAAAAGGCGGATGTATTTTAGTAATGTATATAGTCACTTCCGGTCCGCCACTTTGTTTAAAAAAATGTTGAGTCGATATTTTGAACATATTTCTCAAAACCCGTAAAATTACAGATTTACACAAAAGTCGTATGCATTTTAGTAACGTAAATAGTCACTTCCGGTCCGACACTTTTTTTTGAGTTGATATTTTAAATAGTTACTTCAATACCGTAAATCTACCGATTTACACAAAAGTCGCATGCATTGTAGTAACGGAAATAGTCACTTCCGGTCCCCCATTTTGTTTTTTCAAAATTTTGATTCCAGATTTGAAATCAGCAAGTTCAAAAACTTAAGAATCACCTTCCAATTTTTAGATACGCACATTTCTCTAGTTTTGCCGCTTTCTCATGTAATCCAGCCCACGTGTGATCCTGCAATGGACGAGGTAGGTGCTTTTGAATTATTGCGCTAACGTATAAAGATTTGAATACGGAATAATTAAGATTGTTAGATTTCAACGTAAAAGTAAGAATTATTGTATTTTATAAATATGAGATTTATCACCAGTTTAAAATGCACTAAGGGTTTCCTTTAGAATTAATTTCATTGTATTCATAACCGGGTTTGTATTTTTGTTTGAGCCTTGAGGTTATATCAGGTTATATTTACACGGACCATAACGGCAGCCATCGACACGCGTACCAAACAAGCGCCGCGCTCGAGTAGATATAGCATTTTCGATGCGCTTTTGTTTCTACATCCGACAGAAAAATGCTCGTTTTTGGTGAAGTCAATGTACAGGACTTTGGGCTCCTTATGTCTATTCTCCATGGCTCATTTACACCTCTCTCTACTGGTGTTACGTCCCAGCGCTACAATCGTTTTATGTCTATTGCACGAAGGAATAGTAAGGAGTGGTATCACCCTATGTGTTTGGTGAGCAGAGGTGGGATGAGCGACGTCCAAGAATTCGTTAATGTTTGCCACGGCTGAAAAATTGGTGTCCGTGCAGCGCACATGCGCAGAGCTGTTTTCGCAGTCACGTGTTATACCCACTCCCCTATGTTATATTTGACATCTCGGTGCATACGTAGGTTATGTTTGTTTGTGTTTTTATTTTGTTGGGTGTATATCCCGTTCCTGAATTAAAAACGAGCAGGAATTTTTGGTGCTTCTTAGTAATATAATTCCAATCAGTGGAGGCTGTGTTACATTTAGTGATAAAACACTTCATGGCTGCAAGAATAATGCATATTAAATAATATGTTATTCTAATTTATTCACGACAATTATTCCATATTTTATGTATAAAGACTTTATACTAAAATAAAAAAATTCGTTTTTAAGGTTAGGTTGTCATCATATTCTGCAATGTTTAGAAACATCTACACTGGTATATACAACTAGTACAAACACATCCTTACCCTGCAAGCTTCATGCACTTCTTAAACTTTAAATATTTACTCTTAAAATTTTATTGAAAGCACATCGAAACATTCAAAATCACAATTTTCTTCTTCCAAACCGGCGGCACAGAAATTTTCAAAGCAAAAGTTCAAAACTTTCAACGCGTGTTGACATCGTTGACATGGCAACCGCCAGTGCGCATGTGCATGATTTTGACACGAAGTTTTCAGCCGTGGCAAGCATTAAGGAATTCTTGGACGTTGTTCGTCCCACTCCCCACTTACAGGGATACCTCTCCTTACTATTCCTTCGTGGTCTATTGGAACTAAACACTGATACGTCGGAGGTGAGGATTCGTTTCCTGTCGTTGAGTGGTTGAAACCACTAGCCGCGAAAAATAGGTCAGGTTTAAATAAATGATGACTATCAACACTGTATTTATCCTGGGAATAAAATCAATCGTTTTATTATGAAGTGCTGGTAGACGTGGCAGATATTTAAAGGCCCATATTGAGTCTCGATGAACAAACATACAAGTAAGCTTAGCACTTAACATTTCGGCATAGCCGAACAAAAAAGCACGCATCACAAACACGAAAGTGAGGTTACGTTACCTCCGAGATTCTAAAAAGTTTCTGAGTCCGAAACTGTACAATAAACGAAGATACAAATGTCGCAGGTTCAAGCTTGAAAGGCGCGCACCGATATACAATCTTCTGACGTTTCGGTGCTCTGCATCTATATTTAAAAGCTCGTTTAAGGCGGGATTTATCCCTACTTTTAGCGTTTACCCAATCGGAATGCTGACGTCACTCAATTTGAGTGCCGAATAAGCAATCATAAATGAGGTCACTTTGTTGCTCCTACTGGTATTAGTCAATTAAAGTGAGTGACAGTTCAAGGATATGGGTCCAAAGTTCACTTTTCGACAGGATTCACATCAACCACTTTGAGTGACAGTTTCCTGTTTGTAAGTCCAAGGGTCGCTTTTTTATGGCGTCTGGCCGGCGCCATGACCCATTATACGATACTAAGGGCCTATTCCACCATCTCTGATTAAATCCATGGTTAACTAATCATGATTATTTTTTAATCAACGACTTAATCGTGATTAACTTGCGAAACGTTCCACCATGAATTTTTAACCTATGATTAACTAACCGTATACCCTGTTCGCAATAAAGTCTAGTTTCTGCGGATTTTTGTTGTAACGGCGATTTTGATTGGCTGAGTTACGAAACTTGCGTTCGCGCGCCATCTCTGGCACGCCAAACCAAATAAATAGTACTCTGACGTCACAAATTACGCGTTGTTTACTTGTTTTGCTGAAGCGTCTCCAAAATAACGTTAATCAAATTAATTAAGAGAAGCGGTGTTTTCTAAAGTGAAAAGAAAAGAACATATTTCATTTTGAGCCATATATACTGTCGCACTGCACGTTAACTAAACTTTGAGGTTACGTTGAGCCCGTTTAATCGCTGGTTAAGTCGGTAACCGGCCAAAAATGGCCGATTAAGTTAAACAGCGATTAGACTACTTTAATCATGGTTTAAAATATGGTGGAACGCAATGTACTGATTAAATAAAGTTAATCAAGGATTAAAATTTAATCACGGTTGGTGGAATCGGCCCTAAACATAGCTCAATGTCTCAAGTTTCTAACCTTAAATTCACTTTAGGCAGTGAGACTGCGCAGTACTATAACGAGTACATTAACAAATTGAAACCTGATGCTATACCTAAATCTTAGTTCTCTCATAAGTAATAATTATCTATTATTACGTTAATATTCGTATATCATTATTAATCATCTTAATAATTGCTCATTTCTTGCGTATTCTGATTTTACTTGAAGCCTTTTGAACTTTTCCACTCGAGAAATTACTAGTCTGGAGAGTATTTAGTAAAAGGGTCTTAGCGCCCTGAAACTTTAGTTCTTAAAACGGCGCATGCCGTTACACTGGTCGTCAGCCAGCCAACACATCCAAATTCCAATCACAGGAAAGTTTTTCCGAAATCGGAAAACGCTTTGCAATGGTGGCGAATTTGAAATTAAAAATATATAATAGAATTAAATATAATTTTTATAGTATTTAATTGTTATTGAAAATACATTTTTCGAATCTGTAGTAATTATGGAGGAAGAAAACTGGATGGCAAGATAAATTATTCATATATGCAGTAATTTAAAGCATCCTCGGAACGCGTGCGTGAGTAATACTGACATTATTAAATATCATAATTATCTGAATAGTACACATATAAAAATAAAGTAATCAGGTATATTGTACAATGTGTAAACTTAATCTTAAACATAACCTATAATGCTTGACTTGACTACATGTTTATTCTCTTTCCCTGGTGGACCGGCCGAACGCAAGCATTACGCTACAGCGTAACGCTAAAGTAATATGGCATTATAATTATTAAAAGAAACAAAATAAATATGTAAGCTGTTGCAATTATAATAATACGTTAAAATTTACTTTAGTGTTACGCTGTAGCGTAATGCTTGCGTTCGGCCGGTCCGTCAGAGAAAGAGAATAAGCATGCAGTCAAGTCAAGCATTATAGGTTATGTTTAAGATTAGGTTTACACATTGTACAATCACGAAGTAGTATAAGAAGACTCCACTCCCGGAAAATTTGGACGCGTGGATTCGAATCTAGTTAGTTTGCACTGCTCGTAGCGCCTCTTGCGGGAACATGCACGCATGCATACAGATCCTAATACATGCAGGTACACACATTCGTCAAAAGCTGTGTTTGGGACAAGCGTGTGTGTGTTTCTTTACACCCGGCGGTTTACACTATTGGCGCCACCATTTATAAATCTTGTATTTCAACGCTTTTCGGCAAGAGGCGCTGCGAACGATGCAAACTAACTAAATCCGAATCTATGCGTCCAAATTTTCCAAAGGCCGCATGGGAGTGGAGTCTCCTTATACTACTTCGTGTGTACAATATACCTGATTACTTTATTTTTATACGTGTACTATTCAGATAATTATCATATTTATGAATGTCAGTATTACTCACCTAGAAAATTTTTAGTCCCTTTGTTCCGCAGAAAAGTAATATTGTCTCCACACATAATACGTCATGCACGCGTTTCAAGGATGCTTTAAATTACTGCACATACGAATAAATTATTCATAATTTATCTTGCCGTACAGTTTTCTTCCTCCATAATTACTACAGATTCGAAAAATGTATTTTCAATAACAATTAATTACTATAAACATTATATTTATTTCTATTATATATTTTTAATTTCAAATTTGCCGCCATTGCAAAGCATTTTCCGATTTAAGAAAAACCTTCCTGTGAATGGAATTTGGATGTGTTGGCTGGCTGACGATCAGGGTTGAGTTCGAGAATTGACTGGGAGTACTGGAAGTACTGGCGTGACATCATGCAAATTACTGCTGGGAGAGTGGCTAGGGCGATGAGCACTGTTGCAGTGATGCCAACGTAGACAAAATTATTATTTGGAGCGCTGTGATTGGCTGTAGACCGATAAACGTCGTCAATCATGGCAATTCTGTGTCATTTAGCGTGACGTATTTTTTACTGGAATTACTGGATTGAAAAGCATGTGTAATAGTACTGGGTGCAAGATGGTGGCAATAAGCTTGCCTTAATTTCAGAAAATATTACCGCGCAAAATATAGAATTAACGAATTATTTTATAAAGGGCTTTCACATAAATACAAAAATGTAGTAATAAGTAAAGCAAAAAATAATAAATTAATTATTAAGAAAAAATACTAATAATAATTTCCAACCGGTGCTGACACCTCACGACAAACGATATAATCACGCGCATAGCAGAAACCCGCGATACCACTCATCACGCAGAACGCATTTCCCGCACTTTTGGCACACGTGTAGCGTGCAGTCTGTGTTCTTTCCACGAAGGAATAGTCAGGAGTGGTATCCCTGTAAGTGGGGAGTGGGACGAACAACGTCCAAGAATTCCTTAATGCTTGCCACGGCTGAAAACTTCGTGTCAAACTTTTGCACATGCGCACTGGCGGTTGCCATGTCAACGATGTCACCACGCGTTGAAAGTTTTGAACTTGTGTTTTGAAAATTTCTGTGCCACCGGTTTCGAAGAAGAAAATTGTGATTTTGAATGTTTCGATGTGCTTTCAATAAAATTTTAAGAGTAAATATTTAAAGTTTAAGGAGTGCTTGAAGCTTGCAGGGTAAGTATGTGTTTGTACTAGTTGTATATACCAGTGTAGATGTTTCTAAACATTGCAGAATATAATGACAACCTAACCTTAAAAACGAATATTTTTATTTTAGTATAAAGTCTTTATACATAAAATATGGAATAATTGTGGTGAATAAAATAGAATAACATATTTTTTATATGCATTATTCTTGCAGCCATGAAGTGTTTTATCACTAAATGTAACACAGCCTCCACTGGTTGGAACTATATTACTAAGAAGCACCAAAAATGTGAGAAAAAGCCAAAAAGTCCCGCAACAGTACTTACATTTTCTATATCCTTTTCGTATTTTTGATGCCATTTTCCTTCTCGTTTTTAATTCAGACACGTGATATACACCCAACAAAATAAAAACACAAACGAACATAACCTACGTATGCATCGAGATGTCAAAATATAACCCAGGGGAGTGGGTATAACACGTGACTGCGGAACAGCTCTGCGCATGTGCGCGGCGCGGACACGAAATTTTCAGCAGTGGCAAACATTAACGAATTCTTGGACGTCGCTCATCCCACCTCTGCTCACCAAACACATAGGTTGATACCACTCCTTACTATTCCTTCGTGGTTCTTTCACATCATGAGTTGTGAAAATAGAGAATTTTGCGTCAGCGGAAAAATCTCCTGATGGCGGTAATTTAAATGCTTGTTTTTTTTTTAAATAGCAATATTTAATTATTTTCATCTGATGGTCATATATATTGAACTAAAGATAATTATGGAAGTATAAGAGCGATGCTTTGCATAGATTTTTCAATGTTTTGATGAAAAGAGACAAGCACATGCAAATCAGCTGATTTCTCTCCAAGTGTTGTGTGTATGAGTTTCGGGTTTGTCGTGTTTTGTATGACTTTTTCAATAAAATCATATATTTGTGCACAGACTATAAGAGTTTTTGACAATTATTAATATAAGAATATTCTTTTGCAAAAAATTTCCTTTACAAGTTTTGCGATATTCTAACATTTCTTGTTACGCATCCATATTCCTGAAAAACAACCTAACAAAATCAAGTAGTTGTTATAATCACACGCTTTTCTTCCTAATTTTTAAATAGCAGAAGCAAGCACTTTGATTATCATTTTTCACAAGCAACTATGTCGAGGTTATGTCGGATACGCTTTTGCACAAAAACGTGGCGCAAAACTTATACAGGCTATTGTTTGCAAAATTATGTTAATAAATGTCAAAAAAACTTACCTTCTGTGCAAAAAAATATTATTTTGTTGAAAAACCATTTAAAACATGACAAACTCAAAACGCAAGCACACAGAACTTGGAGAGAAATCAGCTGATTTCCATGTACCCCTTTCTTTTTATCAAAAAATTAAATAATCTATTTAATGCATCACCATCTGCAAGTGGCGGATCTGCAATTGTGTAAAAGAACCCTCAATAGTTTAATTTTAATATAATTATACGATCGCTCGCTCGCTACAGTTGTCAGCAATGGCACTTTCAGTGGTTTCCGAACGCATAAAAAACTACTGGCAGTACTAGTGCTGCCAGTCAATTCTCGAGCACAGCCCAGTAGAGAGATGTGTAAATGAGCCTTGAAACGCCGGAACGATGGAACGTGAACCAATGAGACATGCGACCATGATAAAAAAATACATGGTCTAGCCACGCGCAACTAAAAAAAAGTTAACCAATAGGAATCCATTCTACCACAGCCAGCTATATTGGTCACGTGAGCGCGCGAGAATGAAGTATATTTAAAATGACGTAAATGCCATGAGCGAAGATTTCAAGTAAAAGATAAAGAAATTGTACAATTTACATATCAATAAAATTAGTTTGAGAATAATGTAATTTGTGCCATAGATAATATAAGTTATTAATCAATATATAATTTCTTATCCTTGTAATTTAGAAGAAATATGGATAACATAACCTCTCAATGTACCTGCAGAATTTTACCTTTTAATGCAAATGAAATGATGTAACATTGCCTAAAAAGAAGAAATAAGTTTAATCTGGGTTTCAAAGCACAAATAAATAAATTCAAAATATCAATCTCATAGTCTGTATTATGACAATATCAGTTTTTATAATTCGTATATACATGCACATAAATGCTAAAAAAGTCTCTCATTGTACACAAAGAAACATATTCACATCTTATATTCGTATGAAATAACGAATTTACAATATATAATAATGAAATAAACATACAAGTTGTGCAACCTATAATTTAAAATGATGTAAGCTTACCATAGGAAATTCTACAGTTGTAATTTCATGAAGGCTATTTCAAATATTTTGGACGATTTTTTTACTTTTATGCTATATCAGGTGAAGACTATATTAATTGTGTGAGTATTGCAATGTTTGCAGTTGAAAACAATTCACAAAGCAGACTTCACGATAGGAAGAGAATAATTGAGAAAAATTCATCATCTAAATTTCCATAAAGAGGCGATTTTTTTGCCAGCTTGGTAACCTCCCGGTTTTCGTTGAAAATTCAATTATTCTACTTCAACATTCACTATTCGAGTTGAAAATTTATCTTTTTGATTGGAAATTCAATTATTTTACTCAAAGATTCACTATTCTAGTTGAAAATTTATCTTTTTGGTTGAAAATTCAAGTAGTCTACTTAAAGATTCACTATTCTAGTTTTATTATTAAAATTTATCTTTTTGGTTGATAATTCAAGTAGTCTGCTTCAAGATTCACTATCCCACTTGAAAAGTGATCTGTTTACTTGAAAATTCAATTATTGTACTCAAAGATTCAATATTCTAGTTGAAAATTTATCTTCTTGGTTGAACATTCAAGTAGTCTACTTAAAGATTCACTATCCCACTTAAAAAGTCATCTGTTTACTTGAGAATTGAATTATTTCACTCAAAGATTCATTATTCGAGTTGAAAACTCATCTGTTTACTTGAAAATTCAATTATTTTACTCAAAGATTCACTATTCTAGTTGAAAATTTATCTTTTTTGGTTGAAAATTCAAGTAGTCTACTTAAAGATTCACTATCCCACTTGAAAATTGATCTGTTTACTTGAAAATTCAATTATTTTACACAAAGATTAACTATTCGAGTTGAAAATTCATATTTTTACTTGAAAATTCAATTATTTTACTCAAAGATTCACTATTCGAGCTGAAAATTCATCTTTTTGATTGGAAATTCAATGATTTTACTCAAAGATTCACTATTCGAGTTGAAAATGAATCTGTTTACTTGAAAATTCAATTATTTTACTCACAGATTCACTATTCTAGTTGAAAATGTATCTTTATTGTACATGTGGAAATTAACTTAGTAGGTTATGTTTAAAATTACTGCTGCTTCGTACACTTATTGAAGTACACTTACCAATATGTATAATACAACTATATCATACACAAAAATATTTATCCTTGCCGGATGGCCACGTTATATTCACTTTCAAACTTGTATTTTTGATACAAACTCCACTCCTATTTCCACAAAAAGCTGATCATAACACGTTGCACTTGCACAAACGGATCGCGTCAGCAGTGTCCGCTTCTTCCACGTTATTTGAATATCGAGAAGTCAGTTAACTTCAGTTCGTTAATTGCTGAGGGGAAAACAAGGGACCAAATGCATGGGATTCGGTCAATTTTTGCCCTATTTTGCTAATATCTTCGTAAAAACTGATTTTTTCTGTATGAGTGTCTGAGAAAAATAGTTTTTATTGTTTAAGATCTATTTAATGACATAATAAAATGATAACAATCATCATTAATTAGGAAGATATTACAAAAATAAAGCTTTGTCCATGCATTTAGTCCCTTGT
>CAKNWV010084404.1:0-11341 GCA_932074545.1 Andricus pictus | reverse complement strand
TTTTAAGTACCGAGTTTCTACAGAGTGTCCAGCGACCTTGAAAACCTGGACTTCTCCTTGAATTTTTTTAAACCACAAAAACTTGGAAATATCCTTGAGTTTTAAACGAGAGCCTTGAATTTGAATGATTTTTTTTTGCTTTCAAAATAGTTATTTTATTGAAATATGAAAAGTAATTTAAATCTTTCAGAAACGTCTCGTTTAGAAGTAATCTTTCTAAGGAAAAGTTTTTTATTTGTCTAGATGTAATTTATCTTTTGTTCATTACAGAATTAGTAAAGCGATTTCAATACACTTTCTGTAGAATGTACCAATTATTTTATAGATAGCAGTGAAAATACTTTAATATTTCTATGTTTATTCAGTTTCAAAATTAGATTTTAAATTATTTAAAAGGATTTTGAACATTTTACAAAGATTTCGAAGATTTAAAAGATTTAAAATAGGCGCACGCACTAGATTTAAAAGATTTCACTACAAATTCAAACAGATTTTAAAACTTTCAGAAGATTTGAAGGTTTTCAAATATTTTAAAACGGGTAAAGTACACCAGATTTCAAAAATTCCTGGGACTAATGCCCTCACAAAGCGAGTTCTTTCAGGAATGAATAAAATTTGGTCCGTAGAGAAAACTCAATTCGCAATAGAAACTTTAAAGTGTATCCTGGTCGTCAAGTATAACTTAGAGAGTTCTTGTGAAACGTTCTATACGAATAAATCAAAAATAACCACGAATTACTTTAAAAAATTCCATTCGTCTGAAAAATATGTATTAAATAATAAAAACCATATAGCATATTTACAACGCAAAATAAAGTCGAGAATAATATACATATATAATTAAAAAAATAAGGTTGAACAACCGCCGCAGGGTCTCACTGGGAGCTACTGCCATCTAAAAAGTGGCAGCGGCTCCCAGTAGGGCCGCGGTAAATCACATTCATGGCCACGTCTCACAACCGTGAGATGAGTGGTCACAGGACACGATGAAATCATAACTTTCTGCATCCATTTCGCAAGTGCTTTGGCATATTTTTGGCACGCGGGAATGGCTTTAAGGTTACGAACCAGTGATAGTTTCGCACCTCCCAGAGCACCTATCACAAGGACAATTACTTGTACGGATTATTTTGGGTACAGTCTTCGCAGCTCCCTTTTAAGGTCTTGATACCTCTCCTCCTTTTCTTTCTCCTTGGAAGTGATGTTATATTCGGACGGGGCTGAGAATTCGATCACGAATATAGTTCGGTTCTCGAAATCTTGGAGAAGAATGTCAGGCCTTGAGTGTGCAACGAAGAAATCCCCGTAACAAACAATAGAGTTGAAACTAATAGTAAGATTGATTTTTCGGAAATATATATCATCCAAAGAAAGAAGAGATTGTTGGCGTTCCCAAGGACCCTGATCCTGAGGATATAAGTTTTATTCGACATAATAACACTGGGGAGACCTATACATACCTGGGCGTGCCAAAAAGATGCATTCAGGACGTAAAATCAGTAAAGGAGTCTCTCCGAAGCCAATACAAGCATCTGCTTCGACAGGTTTGGTCTTCCACTCTGTCAGCGTTGAAGAAGGTATCTGCGACTAACATGCTTGCCGTCCCGGTTCTACTCTGCTCTTTTGGGGTGGTTCAATGACGAAGAAGGAACTTAAGGCCCTTGATGTCACCACACGTAACATCATGCATATGCATAAAAGCTTGAATATCAATTCGTCACTCTCGCGATTATATATTTCACGCCGTCAAGGCGGACGCTGACTTCTGAATCTCCAGTTTCTTAATAACCGAATTGTTTTTAGCACAGCTTATATCGTAGCCAGCGCCCGAGACTCTTGCCCTGAATTTTAACATCAGAAGTGAGGAAAGTGCATGTAGAAAAACAGTCCTTGTCGAAGGAGCAAACTTTTGCTTTCCTCAGATCATCAGGGCGTAATTCAGGTACACTTTGTCGCTCCTACGGTGTTGGCCGCGACCCTGCTCTGCCGAAAGCTCCAAGGGAGATAGAATCAATTGTCCAAAAGGAGAAGTGCCAAATTTTCTGGAACTGCGATTTTCGGACAGACGTCTTCATTGCACACTCGAGGCCTGAGCTTCAAAGACTGTATCCAAAATATTCGGTAGAAGTAATTGTCCTTCTGATAGGTGCCATACCCGCGTGCCAAAAATATGCCAAGGCACTTGCGAGATGGATGCAGAATGCGGTCATCCTCGGGTCGCTTCGTGTCCTCAAGACACGCGAAGGTTTCGCCGGCCTGTCCTTGTTATTTCATCATGTCCTGTGACCACCTATCTCACAGTTGTAAGACGTGGCCATAAGTGGGATTTACCGCGATTCTACTGGGTCGGTGTCATTTTTTATGTGGCAGTTGCTCTCAGTGGGTCCTGCGGTGGTTGTTTAACTTTGAGTTTGCCAAAGGTGACTTGTTTAACTGCTAAAATTTAACAATTTTATGATTGTTTTACGTTGGGAAGCTTATTGGATTTTGCGTCGAATTCTTTAAAAACATTTCGTAGAATTCATATTAGTAGTTTAAAGTCTTGAATAAGACATTAAGGTAGACACTATATCAATTTTTCATATAAAAACCAGCTTTACTTGACACGTAAAATATTATTTAAATGGTGACATCAGTTTTAAACAAATTCCTAACTAGATTTTTGTAGTTAAAACTGACTCCTATCAAATGTAAATATCTCACAAAAGCTAACTGTGCGCCTCCAATTTAGAATATGTCGAGTATAGTATAGAGCAAATAAGCTAATCGAACACTAGAATATTCAATAGTTACATTTTTCACCTAATAATTATTCCGTCTTTCCTCTAAATATAAAGATGATGATAGGGCGTACCCTGATCTTATTACTGGGCGTTATACTCAATTTTATTGGTGAATATAATAATATATTAATAATTTTAGGTAGATTTTTTTAAGCTTAAGGCAAATCAGAATTTTTGCGATTCACTTACATGTCTACGTCGACATGTGATATCCTCCCAACTATGTTTGTATATTTATAATCAATAGAGTTAACACTTACATTTAATTAATGAAAAATAATCTCTTTAAAATCTATTTAAAAAGAAATGTAGATGTTCTCAATCACTATTATTTTTTGTAAGAAAAAGATCTTGCAATACCCCACCTCACTGAAGGAAACACAACAAATAAAGATAAATGTAGTTTAGAAATTCATATTAATCCTTGTATATTTACAACATTCAAAAAAAGAGCAATTTAATATGTTATATATATAGTTTTATTTCTCAAAAGCAGCAACCCCCAGAAATTACAGCTTGCCCTTTTAACGAAACCATTTCAAAGTATCACCATGTATACGACTGTAGGAAATTGTCGATTTGACTAGGGCGAGAACTATTTTAAAAAAAGCTTTAGAAAGCGTATTTAATTCTGCGCCGAATGATCTCCGATGGAGATATTTGTGACCTTTTCAAAGATTTGATATTTGATATTCATATGAAAATTTTTAATCAATATCCATAACGATTTGATCAACATTTTTCAAAATTTAATTTTGAGAACCCGTGAGTATTGTTCAAGTTGTATTGGCTTAAATTAGAAAGTCCATCCCTAGCACTTTTAGAGAAACAATTCTAAAATTTCTTGATATAAAAAAGTAATTAAATTTGAAAATTAAAAATAATCCACGATTCACCTTTCTAAAGCACTTTTAGCAGAGCAATGCTGAAACGTCTCGATGTAAAACAACCATATTTGAAAATTTAAAATAGTTACACAAGTCACTTTCAGGAAACATTTCTGAACAACTTTCACAATGGAAGTTTCTTGTTTTTCAAAATCTTCACCAGTTGAAGTTCTTGTTGCAGAATTAAGTTCACAGTCTGAGCGTTTGCCTGCTGGTGACTCTAATCCTGATGTTCCTCGTTGTGGACCTCCTTCTTCTTCTTCTGCTGACAGACATTCTCCAGACACGACTCTTTCTCTTGCCCTACCTCATTATTCTGCTAGGTCTTCACCACCTGCCGAGCCACCTCGTCGTGTCAGGTCCAGGTCTCCTCCTGCTATACCTCATTCTTCGTCTGGGTCTTCACCACCTGCCGAGTTACCTCTTGGTGACATGTCCAGGTCATCCTCTCTCAGGCAAACTTTTCCTCGCGTACTTGGATTTAAATTTGAAGAACTTAGATTTGTTCGGCTTACTTCCTACAACAATCCGACCCGGATATTAGAACTTCGAACATACACTTTTCCTCCAGATAAACCGATTCGATTGAGAAGCCGAAATGGTGACCTGAAACCCATACCAACCGAACAACAAATTGTATTGTCAAGGTCCAACGGAGACGTCTGCGCAATATTGGAAAAATCAGCAAACAGACCAGCGATTTTCCGTGCATTATTTAAACCACCTATCGTTTGGGGGCCAAAAAGGGCGAAAATAAACATGTACAGCGGTGATGTTGAAGAATTGACTACAGAAGAAATCGCGGAATGCCCAGTAGGCACATCAATCGCAAAAACTTTTAGAATATTTCGTGTGTGAAAAGCAATTTTTCACACCGCTAACAAAAATATGATTAAACTTCAAATAAGTTTAAAGTCTTTTGCATTACAAATTTTGCAGTTTAATCGTACATATTCAAATATAAGAATTAGAACACAGTAATACAAGTATCTGAACTTTAAGAATAACTGAATTTCATTTTTAACATAAATTAATGCAAACAATTTATGTCAACCATAAATTGGTCTTAAATATCGTGTCTAAGGAAATGTGTCGATTAACGCGTGGATCTCTGTAAGTTATATACGTTGATATTTAAGAGGTTTGTAAAACATTTTCACTTGAATAAAATAAAATTATTTTGAAAATTGTTGACTTTCAACCAAGCGAGTAACTAGAAATCATATTACAATCATCAGTGGACTTCCAAACGGCACATGATCTTTTTGGTTGCATCTAAAAACAACTTACTTTTATACTGAATTTCAGACTCTTCTATTACTGTGAAGGTAGTTATCGTGCCAAAAATCAGATATCTGAAAAAAATAGTTTTTGTATGAATTTAAGTATCGCAATAATTTTAACGGTAATCTAATTTCAAATAAAGAACATCATTTTGCAATTGAATTTGTTTCCTGTCACTTCTTGCCAATACTTGAAAAAGGTTTGAATTTATCTAAATTATTGCGTATTTTTTCAAGAAATATATTCTCTACAACTATGATGTTTCCAGGTTTAAAAGTAAATCTTTCTACGGATGAAATCGTTGAAGATATTTTTTAAAGACATTTTTAAAAGCAATAACTATATTTGACAATTGGTTATTATTACCTTTTAAATTGTAAACAGTAGAGTTGTGTGATAAATTTTTTTGCAAAAATTAGCCAAGGCTTGTTCAAAATTAAAATATGAGCATCATCCTAGTATACACAAATGTTTGTTGAATAATTATTTATCGTAAGTTTCAAAGTTCTTTTTTTGTTGGAAAGCATTTTTTTTTTAAGTTATGAATCATAATTTAACATTTAGCTGTAGTTCGGAAACTGACATTTGGACAATAAATAATGGATTTTACAAAACAATCCTGCATCTATTTGAAAATATAACACTTTTATTCAATTACAAATCCTATGTTTAAAATATTATTTTTTGTGAGTTCCGAAATTTTATCATTAAAAAAAATCATGTTTTTTCTCTCGCGAAAGACATCAAATTATATCAATATAAAGAATGCATTCAAACTCCGAAAATGCAAGAGATGCTTGGTTTTTTCGTCAAGAAATGTGACGAAATCAAGACCACCATTTTATCAACGATTTCGACAAGTGCAGAGGCCTTTTTAAGAAACCTTTAATTTGTTCATTAGGCAAACTTTTTTTTTAATACAAGTCACTACAATAGTTTGGTGCTCATCGAGAATGGTTAAAATACTTCCGTGTACGGTAATTTATCCCATTGAATCAGTTATTAAATGAAATTTTAGATGCTTGCAAGCAAAGTAATAGCAATTATGCATCGATTAAACTTTTTTTTCAATTTGCATTAAATTTTTCAGAAAATTGTGAGAGTAAATTTGGTACTTTTTGGTTTAATTAATTGTTATATTAATGCTGTTATGTACCCTGCTTATAAGTGATATAATGATAATAATATTCGTAAAGAATAACGTAATTGAATAAAAATACATTATCATTTAAAGTATTTGAAGTGTTTGGAACTTCTGGCGATCCTGACCCATAACATTTTTGGCGATCCTGCCAGGATAGTGGCAAACGACTAGGCTGCCACGGTAATAAAGGGCTCTACAGAATTCAAGAAGGAAATAAAGAACAGGGAGAATTTTTACCGAAATTCAAGAAGATTCCGGTTCTACCTACGGGCGACCCGAAACCCGAATAAGTAATCTTTGAGGGTGAAGCTCTACACGACGTAAAATCCAGATTCCAAATTCGCAATATTGGGTTAGAGCAACCTAATTAGTGATGCAAGACTCAGAAGGAGAAGCAAGGACAAGAAAGCAGTGATCAACGAGGCATTTAACTCCCAGAAAATGAAGATTTACTCAGGAAAATAGAGTCTACGGTCTCCATCTTGAAAGGAAGAGCCAACGGTTAGCAAGTATTGATCGGCTACGAGTCAACAACTGAGCGAAGAAGAGGTGCGAAAAAAGAAGATTTTGTGAGCCAAGAAGATTAGTTATAAGAAGCGTTATTAGATTTTTTGTACGGGTTAATTGATTTGGGTAAATTAATAACATTTTTGGATGTTATAAATTTTGTAACTCAAACTATTGTTTGCTTGTATTCATCGACATAATCCAGATATCACAAGCGACAAAAGTGAGGGCGGGGAAAGAAATGAAAAACGTACGCCGCTAAACTCTACACCGCGCGACTTGGCGTCAGCCAAGGAAATAATCAGAACTATAAAGGAAATAAACCGTTACGACAATATAGTTATAGAAGACCTTATATAATGCATAAAAAGAGAAAAGGAAAAGATATAGCCAACCCGACCTCTTACTAGAATTTATTATAATCGAAAAAATAAAAGGTAATGCTGAGAAATCAATTAGATATTCAAGAATAAATTCTTTTGATTAATTATACAACGCATTAGGTCAAAATTTACCACAGTTAGGATCAATATCTGTAGCAAGGTCTAAATTAGAAAACGTAAAACAGGGACAAATGGAATTAACTCACAATTAAATTTAAAATTTTGACAGGTAGTTAATGAATTAAAATACATACTACAAAGTGAACATAAGAATAGGACAGAAAGAAAAGTTGCTTTGAACATTGAAGAAGGAGAATGTTCAAAACGATAATTGTTACATTTAAGAAGGGAAATCGGACTTCAAGTTGAAGCCCCAAAGCCTTCTAGTTTGACAGAAGCACAGAATTCGGCAATAGAAATGAATATGTGGTTACGAGAAGCACAGCCAAGTCGCACACTATCCTTTAATAAACCTATACCCCAGCATATACAACAGAATTCGCATTTAAAATACCAAACCGAAATTTACTACTAGCTGACCGATCACAAATAAAATGCCATAAATGCGGAAAAATAAGACACTTTGCGGATTACGAAGAGATTACCATTCAACTCTCCAGCATGGGTAGTTCCTAAAAAAGGTAACAAATTCAGACTCGTTGTAGATTACAGAAAAATCAATAAAGACACCGACCAAGGCACGTACCCTATCCCAGTGATAACTGATATAATAGATCATTTAGGTAAAGCTAAATTCTTTTCCGCATTTGACATGAGTGCTGGTTTCCACGAGATCCCGATGGAAAAGAAATCAAAAAAATATACAGCTTTTTCTACTTAACAAGGACACTTTGAATATAATAGGATGCCCTTTGGATTGAAGAACGCCGTAGATGAGGAAGCGACATCAAGACAAGAGGAAAATTAAGATGCAAGTTCCTCCTAAGCCCCAAGATCTAACTGAAATGGATGTCTGCCTTCATGGAGAAATCTCGCAAGAGTCCGACCTCTGCACCATCAATTGCTCAGTTTATGGTGCTGCGAGAGCGTTGGCTGATTTATATCGAATGCTCAAACCGACGATGGATCAAAAGACAAAAAGAAGCTTGCATCATCTTTACAAGTAGATTGGATGGGCAAGACAGAATGCGTCCCGTGTTCAATGTGTGATTTACTGCATAACATCTGGTAGACAGTTCTCGGAAAGGGTTCGAAAGTTCACTTAAGAGCTGAGGATCCTGAATCACAAAATAAACAAGCCAAAGTTGCTGACAATCAAGCAGCATATTGTTGACAAAATACGGATGTTATCTGACGCAAGGAAGAGAATACAGAATAGGGAGAGACGGATCAGGGAGAATCAAAAGTTTCTCGCTGACACATCTCGCCTGTTCGGTGATCACCCTGTTTCTGTCAAACATCCACCCAAACCCAACGAGGTAGAGACTTTTTGGAGAGAGGTATACAAGATCCCGAAAACACTAAAGTTGAAAGAAGATACTGACATAGAGACATTTAAGCCTCTTTGAAAAACTAGATTAACTATCTCATCTGGAAGTTATCGTGTGACAATAAACAATGTCACCTTCCAGGCGGGCGTCTTTCAGGGTGATGCCATGAGCCCTTTGCTTTTTTGGATCACAATTCTGCTTTTATCTCTCGCACTACGAAATTATTCTGGATACCTCTGTGGCGACAATGACCAGCGCGAGCATAAGGTCACTCATGTATTTTATATGGATGACCTGAAGCTCTTTGCCTCTGGTAAAGGCATACTTCAAACTACCATAAATATCGTCAAGAAGTACACATGAGAGATTGGGATGGACTTTGGATTGGATAAATAGGCCAAAATTCATCTAAAGAACGTAAAAGATTACTTAAATGGTGACATCAGTTATTCCCCGACTGATTTAATATAATAACAAAGAATACACCTCTAACGTCCTCCCTGTTTAAGTCAGTAGATTGTTCGGATCAGTGTTCAGACTGTTTTTGGGGGTCTCACTGTAATACCTGGAACGAGCCACTGGGTCTGTTTCAAGATAGATTTGTTTTCTCTGGGTAATTTCTAAGACATTGAATCGAAAAAATAAATGAAAACCAGCTTTAATTGAAGCGTAAAAGATTACGTAAATGGTGACATCATTTTTAAAGAAATTTGTAACCAGATTGTTTTCGTTAAAACTGCCTCTTATCAAATGTAAATATCTCAGAAAAACTAGCTCTGCGTCTCCAATTTAGAAGATACCGACTATTTTAGAGAATAAATAAGTTATTCGAGAACTAGAATATTCATTGGTTACATTTTTAACCTACTAATTAATCCGTCTTTCTTCTGATTAGAAAGATGAGGACAGTCTGTACTCTGGTCTTATCCCTGACCGTTATCCTCAATTTTTTTCGTAAGTATAATAATATATCAATCATGCTAGGTAAAGTTTTTTAAACTTTACACAAATCAGCCTTTTTGCGGTGTTATATGTACGTTTTGTGTACGACGAAATTTTATTGTGATTGCACGTTTCAATTGATGCGATCAGATATTCAACATACATGTCCTTAAGTCCTAAAAAAACCCTTCGTAGTTTTCGAAAACATTTCAAAGTGCAAAAAATCTAGCAAGTTACACTCCTGCCCCCTAATCTTTAAATGCTGGAAATATTTATATCCATACGGAACATTCCATAATGATCGTGAGCGATTATAAATTTTTTTTGATGCCCTTTGTGCCTCCGAAGAAGTGTCGACTGATCAACATCAATGAGCGGTTTGTTTTTTTTTCAGCAAAAATAAATTGAAACCCGACGGTAATTTCCAATTCAAAAGGGGCTAATCGAACACTAGAATATTCAGTAATTACATTTATAACCTAATAATTAATCCGCCTTTCCTCTGATTATAAAGATGAGGATAGTCCGTACTCTGGTCTTATCGCTGGGCTTTATCCTCAATTTTATTGGTGAATATAATAATATATCAATAATTTTAGGTAAATTTTTGTAAGCTTAAGGCAAATCAGAATTTTTGCCACTTACTTACATGCCCACTTCAACATGTGATATCCTCCCAACTATGTTTGTATATGTATAATCAATAGAGTTAACGCTTATAGGTAATTAATGATTATTAAGAAGCAATTTCAGTTAATAACGTATAAGTCCTCCAATCCTAAAAAAAGACGTCCAAGTTTTCGAAAAATTTTCAAAGTGCAAACAATCTAGCAAGTTAGGCTCCTGCGGCATAATCTTAGAACACTTCTAATATTTGTGTCCACTCAGAACATTCCAGAACGGATTGTCTGATCGGTCTTGCGATCTATTTAAAAAGAAATATAGATTTTCTCAATCACTATTATTTTTCGTAAGAAAAAGATCTTGCAATTTAAAATACTACAAATAAACTTTTATTCTGCAAAATCAGCAACCCCCAGGAAATACACCTTTAGAAAGCACATGAAATTCCGCGCCGAATGATCTCCGCTGGAGATATTTGTGACCTTTTCCAGAGAACACACACGTGAGAAGTGTAAAAAAATAATGTAAGAATTTTGAGAATTTTAAATCGTATTCAACTTCTGGAATAACCCAGAAAAGTTGCATCAAAGATTTGCTATTCATACGAAAATTTTTAATCAATATTCAAAACGATTTGGTCAAAAATTTTCCAAGTTTAATTTTGAGAACCCGTGAGTATTGTTGAACTTGTATTGGCTTAAATTACAAAATCCACCCCTAGCACTTTTAACGCAACCGTTCTAACATTTCTTGATATAAAAGAGTCATTAAATTTGAAAATTAAAGATAATCACACGATTCACCTTTCTAAAGCACTTTTAGTAGAACAATGCTTAAACATGTGAAATGTCTCCCATCCATGAAATTCACAAAATCAAAATAGACACACTATTCACCTTTAGGAAACCGACGGTTATGTTCTTAATCTCATGTTAATATTCACAAACGTCAAAAATCCATTTTTTCGAATTGGATGAAAACTTTGCGATCTTATGTCAAATCTATTCAAAGTGTGCCGCGCACTGTGCTTCTGAGAATCCAGTATGATTTTTGATAAAGACTGGTTTCTGTCTACAGGTAATTTATCATGTTGTATTAAAAACACGAATAGAAGTTTCAATTACTATTTTCTTGTGACATTTTGACTCAAACAAGATGTAATCTCTTTATTATCTGAAATCAGATTTAATAACTAATAGTACATTATCAACCGAGTGGAGAAATTAGGAGATTCCCAACGAGCATGAAGTTTCCTGGTGCAAAACAGCAAAAGTGATCAGTTCCACGAGCCACTGATGGAACCAGGAAAACATGAGCTTAAAGGTAAAAGGCTAAA
>CAKNWV010084081.1:0-12688 GCA_932074545.1 Andricus pictus | reverse complement strand
GCTTAGTTTACAAATATTATATTATATTTAAAAGCTATATAAATTAAAAAGGAAGTGCACTAAAATTGTTAATGTTAAAATTTCCCGAACAATTCTGGTTGTTTGTGTGCTTTTTTAGTAAGGAAGTGCAACATTTTATAAATATTTATTAAATCAAATAGCTAATATATAATATGATGAATTTGAAATGCGTTTTGTGGAATGAAGAGTGTGAGTTGTTTGCACCTGCGCCAAGAACATTACTTCTGCTACGTAAATTATGTAACTCTAAAAGTTCGTTTATAGTCGGTTCTCGATTTTGATTGCCTTGTGTGTAAAGATTGTGCGAAGATTGTAGCCCTGGTTGCACACTTTGACGTTGCTTCAACAAAATAATGCTATGTTATGCCGTTTCAAAAGCTTGACTCAGCGGTGCTTAAGGCTCTAGTCCGTAAGTTTGAAGTTTGCCCGCTAAAGAATCAAAAAAATATATGACTTAGGGTTCTTCATTCCCAATATGAACATGGTTTTCTAGAAGTATCTTTTTAGAAGTATTGTAATCGTCTATGGCTGGGTTTAAAATAAAATAGGGTGATTGAAAATAACAAAATGAGTTTTATTCGAAGTTGAAAAATTATAACGACGATTACCTTGGTAAGTAGCGGGCCAGAGCTCGAATGCGCCGCGCCTGTTGCGTCGCCTCTTTTAAAATCTGGCCCAAGTGTCACCCCTCCTATCGTTCATTCTCCGGGGAAACCCCGGTAACCCCGCGCTCTACATCTCCGAACCACCGCTCTTTGTCTCTCGCAGCTTTCCGGCCCGGTTTCTGACCTTTGCTAGAGGGTTTCTTTGAACCATCATTTTTACTGCTTTCGAAAATCTCAGATTCCCCGCCCGAAAAAACCACCCTCACGAGATTACAGCTTTCGAAAACCAAGTTTTCCCGGCACGGCACGGTGGCTCTCGTGAGAGTGCGCTTCCCAGATCACGGGAAATCTCGGATTTTCCCGACACAGCACGGCATATTTCACGGCGACGGTTCGGAGTGCGATTTTCTTTCACGCCGCTTTTACGACGCTCTGGCACCGCTTTACCTTTTAATCGTGCAAGAAAGCTATAAAATAAATTATTATTCGCCGCAAATACAGGCGTCGAGAATTTTCTCGAATCTCGCAGACTTCATTCGGGAAGTTTCGCAGCTCGGAACTTGTTCGCGGAACATCAAGACACGCGCGCGGCAGCGGCAACCCTCTTTGATGTGCTCGGCTTTTCGGGCGGCTCGATTACACCTTATCGCCGGGCTGATGCTGGGCGAAAATGACTCAGCACAGGTATACAAGTGACCTTCGTACATAATCATAAATTATGCTTACTGTCCATTACTTCACTACACTTGGAACACTTTATTATTCCATTTTATCACTCCAATGATTGCACGTTTACATTGCTAGAGAAGTTTTTCTGCATATCAGGCTGAAAATAAAAGAATCTCGAGTACCTTTTCTTAGAAAATAAATGCAACAGTTACCCTTACTCATATCGTCCAATTAAAAAATAAATTTTCGCATTTATTTTATAGCAAAAATAATAATAATTTTCTTCTGGGATCACTTCATCTGGTCCGTCAACACTGTTCCTCATAACATTCTGCAAAGATTGGTAGCTCTAAAAAAGTATCCAGAGGTGAAACCTTCATCCCCAACTGTCACGTCTGCCGCGTAAGTTCATCCACGGCTAGAGACCTGACTTCAAGGAATAGTGATGAACGATGTTCTCTCGCGTAAATTTCTCGCTCTTGCTTATCTTCTGGGACAGAAGTAGTAGAAGTGGATGACGTAAACGTTCCAGTTGCGTTGGGATTGGTTGCTTTAAGGATCCATGATCGTAGCTTCCGGAGCCTACAACTTCTCTATAATAATAATTAATTAATTATGAGCATCAGTTAACATAAATTAATTACAGTTAATTAATTAAACGAAATGAAATCAATTTAATAATCAACTAAGGCAACTGAATCAAATCAAACCAAGTAAATTGATTGAAATAAACTTCATGTTTCCTTAATTTGACCTACCATCTGGCACGTGAAGGGTATGTTGTTGTCAAGTCCTATCCAATGGGACCCTGACTCAACACAGCTCCCAACGCATATTCTGAAACATTTATAGTTACTACAAAGGCTTTAGAAAAATCCGGATATTGCAATATTAGGTCTGAGCAGAGAATATTTTTTAATTTTTCGAAGGCTTCTTGTGAATCGCGGGTATCCATTCTAAAGCTACTCCTTTTTTAAAAGATTATTCAGAGATTTAGCTATAAGAGCAAATACGGGTACAAATCGCCTTTAATATCCCGCTACTCCTAAGAATTGTTTGATTTGCGGAAAAATTTGAATTTTTCGGGCTACAGAACGAGGTTCGCAGTTTTTAAACGCCCCATAAGTTTGTCTAATTTTTCGTTATGTTCTTTTAGAGCTTTTGCGTGCTTGATAGCATTGGTGCATCCTAAATGATCCCCTTTCAAATAAAATTGCTTTGTATATTTTGATATAGTGGAAACTAATGTACCCGGTTCTTCTTTATTTAAATCGGCCCCCCATGAACCTACGAAACTCTTTGACAGTTTTTGGGGCAAAAAAACTCGCTTTTGTCCGGATTTATTGTTAAACCGGCATCTGATACGCGATCGAGAACCTTCCCTAATCATGACAGATGTTCTTCAAATGTCTCGGTGACAACGATGATGTCATTTAGGTAGCTAAATACGTTCGGTCTCATTTTCGGCGTAATTACCCGGTCGATAAGTCGTTGGAAAGTTGCTGAAGCTCCTGTGAGCCCGAAAGGCGTCCTTTTGATCTGTTGCTATATGCAGTATCACTTTCTGTGGATTTATCACGAGAGCGGTAGTCTTTAAATCCTATGTTACTCCTACGCAAATCGGCTCTCATTAAAAGATGTTCGGCTATATCTTTTCAATTTACTCCTATCGATACAAAGGCTATGTTTTCTGTTCTTTAGGTTCCTGAGTTCTTCGGTCTCAGATTCAGAGGTCAATCGATTTCTCTCGACAAATTATAAAAGCGTAACAGACACATATTCACTAACAGCAACAGTCTCAACAGTATGAAGGTATGATCAAAATAAAATCAATTATATTAAAATTTTAACTTTTCCATGAATGTATTTGAAGTAGAGGAAAAATGTGAAGTTTACAGTTGCAAAATAATTTGAAGAAATTACTTAAAAGTAATCCTATGAGAGACTAATTGAATGAAAAAATTTTAAGGAATTATGTGTAATTTCTTAAAATTATAATAATCATGTTCTAATGTTATTTATTGTATACATTGCGAAGAATCAGTGTTGAGTATATCTTCCATCATTTGTATGAAAAAGATTCAAAATTTTTTTTTGGAGAAACACTGTTAAAATACATTTTTCTTTACTAGGTATTATTATTATTTTGGTTCAATTTGTTGATCAGAGTTCAATTACCTTTTTAAAATATATTGTGTTTTCTAGTTATGTCGAATCTTGGTATAAGAAGTAATACCTACGTATTGGAACTTTCAACAAAAATATATTTAATACTTTTTTAATTATCAAAGAAATATGAGGCTCGTTGCCATGGAAGAGGAAAATGAAGTAAATTATCGGTTGAAATGAGAACTGCGAAAGTCGTAAAATCTTTAGATTTCGAAACTTCTCGAGCAGATTGGCAATTTTTCCCACGGGTGGCTAGTCCATTGTTGTACCAAGGATCCTAAGTTTCTAGGTCGCTAATATTCGAGCTGCTGGATACATTGCACTGAGACGATCCACTGTTATCTTTGATGAGCGCCTGCAAAAATATAAAGAAGAATATTTTGTTATAACAAAAAAAATTAAAAATTGCTTTAAAAAGCGAAATTAATGATGGATGGAAGAACTAAAAAATAAGAAACAAAGTAAAAAATATTTACGCTGCTTACAAGGCTTTGATTTTTTGGTTACATGCGAGGTGGAACCCCTCCTTGACCGCGCCAACTCCCCGCGTACCGCGTCTTGGAAACGGAACGTGGTGGTGTCCTGGTGTCACCTGTGGGGCCAAGAAATAAGGTGGCTGTTGCTGTCAGTAATGAGCCTGGGTCTAGGCCTGCGCCTGATTGTTGTGGGCCTGTGTGAGCTGTTGAGCTTGAGCTCGTATTTGACTTTGAAGCTGCTTCCTCTCTTTGCCCCAAAATTGCTGTTCTCGCCTACTTTGCTCATTGAACGCCTGAATTTCCTGCAGGAGCAGCATTACCGCATTTTTTTGCTCTTTGATCTCCTCCAGAAGGAAAAAGCTGATGACGGATTCAGGCTGTTGCGGATTTGGTCGCGTAATTAGTTGCTGATGTGAGTGTGGATTTTGGTTGCGGATTTAATTGCGGATTTGGTTGCGAATTGTGTTGCAGATTTAATTGCGGATTTTGTCGCGGAATTGGTGGCTGATTTGGTTGCGGATCTGGTTGCAGATTTAATTCCGTATTTGGTTTCGGATTTGCCTGCATGTTTGGTGGCGGACTTGGTGGCGGATTTGGTTGCGGATTTGGTAGCTTATTTGTTTTAGAATCTTGCGAATTCTGTGACCTTCCTCTTGTCCTCGGCCCAGATCCACCGGCTTTTGGCTTTACCCCTTTGGCTCTCGCATTTGCTCCGGCGGCTGCTTTCGACACAACGGTTCCTGTTTTTCGCTGTTCGCCCTAAAAGGCAAAAAAATGTAATAAATTTTAATTTCAAGAAAATGTGCATGATCAATTTCAAATAAATTATTTCTCTCATATTTTTGTAAGAACTTCAGGATTAAAGAATAATGGACACTTTCTGAATTGATTATTCTTCAATGCTTGTTATAAGAGTCTCGCCAACAGAGAGATGCAAATTTAATTTGAATTTGTTGTATGTTGTTCAAAATTGTTCATGTTGATTAAAAATCTATTTCTTTTATGTAATTTGAAATATCTTGAATACTGGGAAACTTCCATTAAATTTTTTTCAAGAATATAATATAATTAATAATATACATGCAATTCCAGCTCCACAAAATATAAATATTAGAAGGTCAGCGTCTTCTTCTACAGAATGTAAATTGTTAATTATTGTTATCATTCATTTGTCGAAATAAGTTGTATTTTTTGATAAATGTTACTTTTGAATTGAAATTCCATTTCTTTGGTTCAAACTTATTTTTTTAACTAAAAATTTTCTAAAAAAATTTTTTTTTTGTCTTTTACTGTATAAAATTCATTTCTTTTAAGAAAATTCAAGTATTGCATTAAAGGTTCATTTTTTTTATTTTGCTGATTCATTATCTTAGTTAAAAGTTAATTTGTTTCCTTAAAATTTTAATTATTCTTTTAAAAAATGGTTTTTATATAATCAATTAATATGTAATATGTAATTTTAGGTCAACATAACACCAGCCAACCGCAAAACACGGACGAAGATCAATGTTTTGAAAATGATGGTAAGAAATATGTTTCTATGCTTTAAACGTTGAAAATTTAAATTAATTAAGCGAAGAATACTACAATAATATATATGTCCTTATTTGAGCTATAGTACACAAGCTCAGGTCGGGAAGATGGGTCCGCCAAAGAAGGCAGCAGGCAATCGAACGCCGCTCCTTCCAACAACAAACGCAAGTGGCAAACTTCATAATCGAAATGGCCTTAGGTTCTGGGCAAGTGCGTGGCCAATATACAAGAAGACCAGCTCGAGGATTGCGAGGTCGAGGAGGACGAGGCAGAGGTGACAGCGGAAGAGATCACCATTAATTTCGTAATTATTTGTTATTATTACACAACTCTTCTCTTTTAATTATAATACTTCTCTGTTAAGTATTTATTCATTCTGAGAATGTAAAAATACAAATTTTCAAGTACCAGGAGCATTATTGATGCTTATTTTATTGTTTTAATCGTTAGAAATAGTAGTGAGAACATAAAAACAATTAAATATATTGAAACACCACACACGAGATGAAAAAGAAATTAAATAAGCAAAGCTTTGATGATAATGTGCCCACTACGCGGCAGGATTTTTCCACTGTTAATGTTATTTTTTACGAATAAAACAAAAACTACACATCCTATCAAAAAGAGAACAATAACAAATTTGTAGATCTTTTTTTTTACGCACAAACTTTGTTCATCATCATTTGTTGTATCTTGCATATTTTGGCCGTAAAATTGGATTTTTAATTATTTTTTATGCAATAAAAATTTGAATTTTCGATTTTTCAAGAAAATCAAAAGTCGTTATGATAATCTGGTAGTGCGTGCCAAAAGAAACATTTTTCTTGTCTTGACTTTTTTTTCGTATCGTGCGTTGTTTGGCTGAAAATGTTAATTTTTATTTCTTCGTCTGGATTTTGAAAATGCTGTAACTCTGAAAATTTTCATTTTGTCGAAAAATGTCATAATATTAAATTGTTCGAATCTTCGAGTATTATAAACAGCCGCACATATAATTTTAAAACTTTGAAAAAACCTGGTCTAAAAAATTTTCAAAATGCGCAGAAATACATACACACATACATACATACGGACAGACACATTCGTAAAAACCTGTTAGAATAATTTAGGACTCCTTTGGGACTCTGGGAATATAATAATCAAAATTAAAAAAAAATTTTTAACAATTATTGTTCAAACAAATTTACAAAATAAATTTCTTTTTTTTTCATTTCCCTTCCATAACTTCAGGCTCATTTAAGGCTCCTGAAATATAGTCGACAGAAAGTCGTGCGATTTTTCCTTTACCCTTTTCTTTTTGATATATATAGTGTTGTGCCACCTTAACTTTATAAAAAATACGTGAAGAAAATCATAAAACCCATGCTTTCCACTCGCATAATTTAGGGTTCATTAAGGACCAATTTGTGCCTGTAGTCCCAAATTTAGGGCTCTGATATTTAAAAAAAAATAGTGTTTGCGCTAGTTTAACATTAAGCTGACCGAAAATTGCCATAAAACGAACTAGAAATGATTTTACACAAAATTCACCTCATACAATACTTCTTCTTTTTTTGCAGCATTTACCAATTCTTTAAACCATTAATTATTATTTACTTGTAAATTTTTCTTAAAAAGAGTTACAAGCAACATTTTTTTGAAAACATTATTCATTTATTTAAAATACTTATTGAAGTTTGAGCGTACAGTTTTATAGAAATACGATCAAAAAAATCTGCTATTTTTCTTATAAATTTAGTTCAGTATATCGCTTATCGCCGAATATTAGAATGTTATACAAATTCTTTAAATAATTAATATTTGTATTTTTTCACTCAGGTTAATCACACAGATTAGTTCAGTGGTCTCAAGGGAGCTCAATATTTTTGTATTTCTGAAACATTAGTGGACAATCAAACGAAAATTATAATGATGAACTGTTTGAAGAATTTCTATAACATTTTAATACTTGGATTTTTTTCTTTTCTCGCTGATTAGCGCCAAACCTGGATCAGACCAGACTGTCAAGGTGAAAAGAAAAAAATTCTTGTTTTGACAGTGTGAATTTCTTATTTTCTATAATTTTAGACACCCTGTAACTTTTCCGAAATATATCAGAAAAAATGTAATGATAGAACTTAGATTTTTTCCTGGTCTCGCCGATCAGCGCCAAGCCTGGATCAAACCCGACTGTTAAGGTGATAAGAAACAATTTTCTTGTTTCGATAGTGTGAATTTCTTATCCTCTATCATTTTAAACACCCTGTAACTTTTTTTAAATCTTAAAAAAAGTTGGTTGATCCAACTTAGAACTTTTTTGGTTCTTGGCTCGCTGATCAACGCCAGTCCTGGGACAGACCAAACCTTCCAGACTGGACGGTCTAGAGAAAGTCAGACCTTGTCCAGACTAGCGTCAGACCTGGGCCAGATCCGATCTTCCAGACTAGATAGTCTAGATAAATCCAGATCTGGATCAGACCTGTAACCAGACTGCCAGGACATTATTCCACATGGGTCGTAAAAAATGATCGGTTAGTGGAGAAATTTTCTCTGAATTGTTTTACGAAGCTTTCAAAATATATTTGACAGCGGATGAATATTATTTTCTCTCGGAATAAAATGCTATAACGAAACTACCTGAAATTAGGATTTAAAAAAAACTGCCAGTTTTTTCTGCGTAGGGTTTTGAACAAAAATTCTCACAAGTTCATAAAAAAGCACTAGATTTTTTTAATAACTTAGGCCGCGTTGTAAAATGTTCCAGTTACATTTTCGACACTGAATACGTAATCTTTGTCTTTTTAGGTTACTGTGCCTGCGATACTACTCTTCAATGTACCATTGACAACGAGACACATGTAAAGGAAGTTAACGTAAAATGTGTTGTCAAGAAAAGCAAAAAAATTAAGAAATGCAGAAAACGGTATTTTAGAGCACCGCTCAGACAAGAGATCGGAGAGGAATTACTTGCCAAGGGTGCAGAGCTCTATCGCACAGAATTGGCTGTAAAGAAAATGAAAAAGGGAGATCCAGAGTCGGGTCATATGCCAAAATCATCGACCTTAAGATTAGCAAAATTCGAGTACAAAAACTCAACCTGTCTACATCCAGATTCAATAAAAGTTCTTTAGATAATCAAGCATACTGTATGGAATACAGCAATTCACAGCATTTATCACGATCCATTTGGGTGTCATATTTGGACTACTCATCAGAACCGCTTATACTTAGTTACGCCAGAAAAGAAGCATCCGATATTTCCTTGGACGCAAGCGGCGGGATGATCAAGGTTTTCGAGGTGTTTGATGGAGTATCCACGTAACCCATTTTTGTATACTTGATTGTGGTGAATGAGGAAGCTGGTCAGTATGTAGTAGGTGCTATAATTAGCTCAACACATAACACGTGGGCAATCTTGCACTTATTGAATGAGTGGGTTCGTCATGGTGCCCCTCATCCAAAAGTCGTGAATTGCGATGGTTCCAGGGCAATTATAACAGCCATTATTAGAGTATTTACTCAGTATTCTACAATCAAAAAGTATACAGAAGGCTGCCAAACTGGAAATCTTCCGAAATGTTATGTTAGACTGGATGCCGCGCCCGTCCTTAAATTATGGTCCGATTATGTAAGCAAGCTGACGAGCAATAGAAAAATAAAAATTTTCTACAAAGCTTCCAACGATCAGCTGAATCTTTTTCGCGATTTAGAAGCAGCAAGAAGTGTCGTTCAAGCAATCCTGCTGGTATCACAGTCCGAATTGGATGGGTGTTTGGTTGGTACCGATCAAAAGACGGACTGTGAGGAACAGCGGAATCTTCTGAAAGGAATGATGGATCCTCGAGAATTAGAAGATAATAATGAGAACACAGTGTCAGAAGAAAGTGTACCCGATCTTCCAGAAGACAAGAGGATTTTGGATAAGTAGTACCAGAATGATTATTTCAACTTTTGGACAACATGGTTTACAGCAATCAAAGATGATGTCCAAAAAATATTTAACTCTCAAGAAGGGGAGCACGATAATTCGAACTGTTTGCCTGACCTCGTTAAGCGTCTGGAAAACGACATCAAGTGGTCGATTCCGGGTTCCAGCGCACCCTGTGAGTGTCAGTTTGAAAATATCAAGCAGGATCTATTTCCCCACAACACTTCCCCAATGAGACCACATGAATTTGTGGATGTTTTTTTGGGATATGTTTCTGGTCAATCATTGCTAACCGAAGCAAAAGTCATGAACATAGAAAATGCTGCAATATATGAGCCGGAAGCCGATTCTTACTTGAATCAGGAGACTTCTTTGGAAGGATTGTCAAAGGAAGAGGACACTGAGAACATGAAGAAAGGTTTGTTTTGCAATCATAATTTGTTAAGAAGGTTTGAAGGGGTTATTTCACACGAGTTGCCAGAACTGAAAAGAATTCCCTTATTTTTTTTTTTTTTAATTTAACAATTCTTACGTTTTATTCAATGAGTGCCAAAGTTTGAATCAATTCTTGAACAAAAAATATACTAAACGATTTCAAATGTTTTCCCCTCAGCTCAAACAATTCGATCAATTACAGCTTTTTCACTCCGTCCTAATATATGAAAAGTCAACAATAACGTTGGCACCCGCAGCAACCTAAACAAAACTTTTCATGGATATTCTGAAAGATGTAAGAATTTTTCATTAAAAAAACAATGAGATAATTAACACTAGAGCTCAATCTATACTAAATAAATTGTTACGAGGCACTTAGGTGGTTACACCGTATCTACACAAAGAAAAGAGATAGAAAGCGCTTCGTTACTTGCGTCCGGCTACTACTATTTCCTCATTGGCCGCTCGTTAGCCAGCGAATGCTTTCTATCTTCATTTTTTTGAATATATACGCTGTAAGCGCCAACCAAAGCAGAAGTTTCTCAAACTATCTTTTCTGAAGCAATCCTTAACTGTCCAAAAATTCAATTGTTTGGCTCATCTTAGCAGTCGTAGTCAATAAATATTATTCAAACAAATCGTAGGCCGTAGCAATTGAATAGTTGTACGTATAATATTTGCTTTCATTTACAGACCTAGATGTCAAATTTAAGCCATGTTGTCATTTATACATGTCCCCGTGTATTTTTAATAGGAAAATTGAGGGCGTGGCTGAAACCCCTGAACTTTGTCTAATCGAAAATGAAATTACGCTGTAAGTAAAGTGCCTCCCATTAGCATTACGTAATCTTTGAATTTCCTGAAATAGAGTAAATAATAATTGAATAAATATTTCAGGCTATTCATTTCAACAAACACCGTATTCTGTTTCAAATACGTTTTCATTTGATTCCATTACGCAAACCCTTCTCGTAACAGTTATCGATATTATCCGAATGTGGAAACGTGCTTACATGATTTGAGACGCACCGGCAATCCCACTTTGGAGTTGGTAATTCAAATAAGGAAGAATGGAACACAGAATGCATACCGAAAAAGAGGCTTAATTCTACGAGAAATGATCAAACAACTCGACCCGAAAACAATGCGTGAAATTAATGGTGGTATATACGTTGACTGCAATATGAACGTTTGCGAACTGGCTCAAGGTCTCTTTTCTGATTTGCCAAATGGCAAATTTTCATTAATCTGCAATAGAGGTTGCTCCAGGAGGGAGAGAGAGTTAGCGTATACTTTCTTACCAAACGAACTGCTTAATGAGACATGTACCTCTCAAAGCACGTATGAACATTTTATACAGCCTACCAATTGCAAAGGCGGTTGTCTCGAGGGAATGACAAAGTCTACGAAGCAAGCGGTAATTTTGTATAATAATGACTTTTATTATTTAGTTATATCTTCCTGTCCTTTTCAACTTCACGGCAATTTTATTATCGACTTTATTTAAACATAAAAAAACTGTGTTACCAAATAAATAAATATATATATATGGGGCATAATTTCTCAAGTGTACCCACCTCGAAAATGAAATTTGTCCGATCGAGCTAAAAATTAGCCCAATTGCAGTCCTATTAGATAGTACTCCTCACACCAAAAATTAATTAATTTTGATAATTATTTATCAAAGTGGAGGGGGTATAATTTTTTATTTTTCAAGCAAATCCTTACTTTCAAACATTTTTACCTTTTTTCCTATTGCTTTAAACAAAATTTCACTACAAATGTTTGTGATAGATTTTTTCACAAACTTTTTGGTGATCGTAACGATTTTTAAAAAAATTCATAATTTGACCCTAATTTTTGAAAATCAAACATAAATTTATATATATATTATATATATTCGCTCGTATACCATCACGTGCACCCTTACCATGAGATGTACCATGGAAATGCCATTCAACATTCATACCAAAATCTTCTTCATGGGCTCGGAGATTAGTCACCGTGTCATAAGCTAAGTTATCAGATATGATTGCGATACTTACATGCTTGACCTCTCCATCTTTTTTATAATAAATCACCACAATGAATATTGTAGCTTGGTCGTTACTCCAGTGGAATGATTGAGCTGCATTCTGAATTATGAACGCGTAATTCTCAGCCACATCGAAGCAAATCAAAAACTCCCCAGGCAATACATTTTCCTTAACGTTTTTGAAAAAATATTGCTCCTTTGAAATAAAGTGATGAGTTTTTAATTTCAAAAGCCTTTCACAGAAATCATCTAGGAATTCATGAGTGTCCATTACATCTATCGGCCTGTAATCAAATTTAAAATCTCACTTCATCAATACAATGCTCATCAAAAGCTTTTGTGATGTTACCTTTCAAGTTTACAGTACCTGGACAGTTTTCACACACTCCTAAATGACAGGAACTTGAAGAGTTAGGTCATACAATAGCATCCAGACAGTCGTGCTAATTGGTGAACGCCATGTCAGTATCCTTGGATAAATGTTGAATATTTATTTCATTCAACAACAACTTGATATTCTCATGATGCACGCAAACGCGCACATTATGAGTGCCACTGCTTCCTGCTAGAACACAATGACGAGTTCTGAGTTTTGTGAATTTCGAAATATTGATCTTCAGGCCTGTTCTGATGTAAATTGAGCAGATAACTCGTTGACATTACACAGTAGTATCCTTTTCTGAACATGTGGACGAGTTCCATCCTCATTCTTGACCTGGCATCATTCGACTTATGACATCGCGTTCATAAAAGCTTTGTACTAGAGTTTTAGTTTCAGGAGTGAATGCTCTTCCTATTTTTGCATTCGGAAGCGTAAGAAGTCCATGCTCTGAAACTA
>CAKNWV010083969.1:0-10016 GCA_932074545.1 Andricus pictus | reverse complement strand
ACTTCTAAAAAAAATTTAGAAGATTAGATCATTAAAACTGACGAGTCGCTTAATTTGTCAAATTAACTCATCATTCTTAATGATCTGCCTTTTTGAATGTTTTGGAATTACATTTTAAACATAAGTAAGTATTTTAATGTGAAAATATTAGTCATAATTATGGGTTTTTCAAAGAATTGCATGGTCCTATAAACAGTTAGCGGTGTTCATCTTGTCCTCGTGAACAAATAACATTACATTATTTTGTTGTTTCCATTCAGAAAAATGTTTTATTTTACTTTTTAAAATTTGAATGTTGTGGTTACGTGGTGGTTACGTTACCATTAGGGTGGCATGTGCGGTCTCTAATGAATCTATAGCGAGAGGGGCGACGGATTCTCTAGCTTGTGGAAGGTGTAGCGCTTTCTGCCAGATTGCTGCAGCTTTAGGAGGTGCCTCTCACAAAAGATGATATTTTATCAATTTACCGCTTAAGAGTCTTAACGAGCAATTTCATCTCTCAGAACACCCCACCAATATTGGTGGTTAAACTAAAACAGCAATCTACTTGCGTTAAACTTTTTGAAAACTGCAGAAAAAAGCGTGGAGTCACAACCAGAATGATTGGATGGAAGAAATGTAAGAAATGAAAGTACCTTTTGGCGACAATGGGTAATTTTTTTGACGTAAAGAGGATAGTTCGCCCAGAATTTTTTTGGCCAACATCAACGACCTTGATGCCCTCCGTTAACACGTCTTCAGTTTTTTACTACATTATGTGGCCCTCGCAGCTCAGCAAACCATTGTTTTTTATACTTTTTTGGCAATTTTACTTGTATTTTTCTATTCTCTCTAATTTTACGAGTATAGGTTTGCACGTTGAGGAATGTTTTTTGAGAAACTATAGGCTTTATTATGATTGTTATTTTTATACCCATTTAGTTAAAAACGGGTCGCAATCTCTGTTTAGATTTTTTCTTCGCCTTTGTACGTTAAATTTTAGGAAATTTGTAAGGGCAATCGGAAAATACTTTGAAACTAAATCTTCAATGATTTTTGTTATCTCTCTCTCTATATAAATTATTTTTTCAGGTTAGAAGCAATTTTAAGTCTTATCACCCCCTATTGATTAGAATTGTCAGTATGAAGTATTGATAAGCTGAATTCTTTAGCCAGCGTCCTATTCCGTTTCTATCTAATCACCATCTTGTCAATATTAAATACAAATATATATGTACCCAATGCACAAACCGCAAACAAACCCATATAAGAAATCTTGCATATGTAGATAAGTGTAAGATTCAGGAGTACTTAATGACCAATGAATGGGAGAAAATACTTATGAACGAACGTAATAATTAGCGTCGTCTGGCAAAAATAACTAAAAATCCACTGATAGAAGCACAGTATCGTCGGCTAAGGAACTTAGCTCAAACCAAAATAAGAGATTCGTATAATCAATATAACTCTAATACTATAAAGAACAAGAATAAAAAAGAAAATATATGGCACTTACTCAGACGCTTATAGCTAATTTCACATAAGAATGAAGCCTCCAGTTCATACTTTCTATAAAGATGATTCCACTAGTGCTTCCTGTAATTTTTTCCATACTCCTTCACATCTATAACTCTTTCCTTCAGGTGGGATTTTTTCCTGATCTATGGAAAAAAGCGCTGATTCGCCCTATTCCTAAGGTTTCTAGTCCCTCTTCTCTCAATGAATTTGCGGCCTATTTCAAAACTTTGTTCTATGTCTAAACCGTTCGAACGTATTGTGCTTTAGGGCTAATTAGAGTACATTAGAAGCCTCCCTAAAATGTACTTCACACTTTAAAATCGCTATCGAAAAGAAGGAAATAACAATAGTTGTTTTATTTGATTTTTCTCAAGCTTTCGATACTGTTGATCACAAGCTTCTTTTAAATAAACTTCGTAACTTAAATCTGTCTAGAACTGAAATTGCGTGGTTCGAATCCTATTTTAAATACCGTTTTCTACAAGTGCTTGATGATAAGGATGAACGGTCCGATTGGATGGGGGTCGAGAGTGGAGTCCCCCAGAGGTCCACTCTTGCCCCCCTTCTTTTCGGTCTAAATACTTCGGACCTTGGTGGTGATCTTGAGCATTGTAAGTACCATAAATACGAGGACGATTTTAAACAATATGTCTCTTGTCCTATCTCTTCAATCAATAGTTTGAAGGCGAGAGTTCAGACGGATCTTTATATAGTGAATCAATGGGGCCTAAACAATAGGTTAAAACTGAACCCTTCAAAAACTAAAGCAATTATTATTGGACAATCCTCTTCCCCATCCACTGCTACCATCCCTTAGCTTAAGATTGATGGCCTTGGCATTGCTTCGTTGATTCGGTGAGGGATTTAGGGTAGATCCTCAACCGTACCCTGTCCTGGAAAGAGCAAATACGTGAAATCTAGAGTAATACCTTTAGAGTACTCTAACAGCTTAAAAGGAACAATAAATTCTAAACTCGAGCGAGCACTTAATGTCTGTTTTCATAACAAAAACCCCTCCATATCTTCTAGATCTCTTTCAAAATAGAAATGTGACTAACTACTCAGTCTAGGGGAGCGCGTCTTTGGAATAAAGTACCTAAATAAACTAGGAATGCACTATCTCCTTATCACTTTAAAAAGCTATTCTTTAACTTTTTATTTATAATTGATAACAAAATTGATAAAAAAGCTATTCTTTATTTTTTTATTTAGAATTGATAATTCTACTCTCAAAATATCGTTTATATAAGTTATCTAACGATTAAGTCTTAAGTTCTCTAATGATATATGTTTTGCCAACCACTAGCTTATATTAGCACATATGACTCATATTCAGCATTTGATATATTATTTATATCTTTATCCATCTGTAATTTTTTTTGTTTTACCAATGTCATAATCGTCAATTGACCAGAGTTGTCACACTTTTTTGTAAAACATATGTAAAATTAGTTCCTCAGACGGTTCTTTAGCCCTAGGGACTTAATAAATAAATTCTTAAATCTAAAATAACATACAAAGAGAGTGAAGTTAAATCTTTGCAAAAATCGTAACATAGCCACAAATTAATCTGTAATGGACAAACAAGTAGAATATATAATCATTCCTCGAGTCCAAAGAATAGGCCGGAGAAAACGAGACGCAACCGAGAAATGAAAAGCGAGTCCGGCTTGGTATTCCTTGTCTCGGACGGTATCAAAACGTCATAGGTATAAGGCCATTACATACCAACGAACTTGAAAAGCGGCACTTAAGATCGGCTCCTACAGCTCTCACTGAAAACATAAATGTATCAATAATGTTCCTCTCCTTCCCCTTTGCGAATAATATACTACTCGCATAAGCTTAAAACAAAGAAATTACTTTTTAGCAATGCAATAGAATTTTTAACTAAATAATTGAATTTTCAACCTACAAAGGTGAATTTATTCAGGGACACTTGCATGATCACACTCAATGAATTTTAAAACAATAAATATGCAGTTTCGGCCAGATACTAGCACCTAAAGAAATTAATTTTTTTCTTTGTTTTTAAAAATTCCAGGTGATTTTTAACAATTTAAAAAAAAAAATCCAAAAATAAAATAACAACAATGAATTGTGTTAAATTCAAACACAGTGAGCCTCAATCATTTTTAACCTGACATATTTATGGCACAACTTTTTGTTACAGAATCCTTTACTTATGATTGTAAAGTATTTTATACCAAAAACGAGAAAAATGCATCAAACCCTTTTTAAGATTGTTGAACAAGGAACATGAATCCTCTATTTCTTTTCGCAGAATTAAGTTGGCAGTCAAGCGGAGATATCCTTGATTCTCCTCGCCCGGATCACTATCGCTCTTCTTCTTCTCGTCGCATACATCAGGCTTCTGAGGAGCATCCTCTTCCTTCCAGAGACAGGTCGCCTCCTGGTAGGCCTCCTTCGCCTAAAGTACTTGGATACGCACTTGGACAACTTGGTTACATTTGGCTTATTCCCCGCACAAATCTGAATCTACGATTCGAATTTCGAAGATATATTTTTCCAGGTGGTCATCCAATTAGAATGCGAGCAAAACGAAATGCCTTTATTCCCGTGCCTACCCAAGAGCATATTGTATTATCAGCATCCAATGGTGACATTTTTGCAATATTAGAGTATAGCGGGATTTTTCGTGGAATATATACAACACATAGAACTAAATCGAGAATTAAAGTGAATATGATAAGCGGAAATGTTGATAATTTGACACCAGATGAAACACGAGATTGTCCAGTAGGCAAATTTCACCCAATCTTCCCCGAAAATTTCATTAAAACTTTAGAAAATAACGATTCACTACAGTCTGAATGGAATACTAATAGAAAACGTAACCCTGGTTCTTCTTATTCTGACACACGACATTTACCTGAAAGAACTTCTCCTCTGGAGCCTCCTCTTCATGCCGAAGCCAGGTCGACTCCTGGGTGGCCGTCTTCACCTAAAGTACTTGGATATGCACTTGGACAACTTGGATACATTCGGCTTATTCCCCGAACAAATCAGAACCTGCGATTCGAATTCCGAAGATACGTTTTTCCTGCTGGTTATCCAATTAGATTGCGAGGACAAAAAACGAGCTATATTCCCGTGTCAAAACAAGAACACATTGTATTATCAACATCAAATGGTGACATTTTTGCAATATTAGATGATAGCGGGTTTCTTCGTGGAATTTTTACGACAAATAGAGTCAAATCGAGAATTAAAGTAAATATGATTAGCGGCGCAATTGATATTTTGTCCCTAGATGAAATTCGAGATTGTCCAGTAGGCAGACGTCAGCCAATCTTCCCGCTGAATTTTAGAAAAGCTTTTGCAAATTACGATACACTGCAGTCCCAATCGAATCCTAATAGCGAACGTAACACTGAATATTCTTCTACTGGCAGACAACATTCACCTGAAAGAACTTCAACTCAGGAACGTCTTCTTTGTGCCAGGTCCAGGTCCTGTCCGGGAAGACCTCTTTCCGTTCAAGTACTTGGACGTGCAATACAACAACTTGGCTATGTTCGGCTTATTCCTTGCACAAACCAGAACCTGCCATTTGAATTTCGAAGATACTTTTTTCCTGCCTATAAACCAATTCAAATGCGAATAGATCATACAAACTATTTGCTTGGGCTGAACCAAGAATATATAGTATTATCAACATCCAATGGTGACGTTTTTGCGATATTGGATTATAGTGGGACTCTTCATGGGATATGTACGACAGATGAAAATAATTCGCGAATTAAAACAAATATAATGAGCGGCGCAGTTGATAATTTGACTGCAGATGAAATAAGGTTTTGCCCAGTAGACAAAAATCACCCAATCTTTCCAAACAGTTTTATTAAAGGCTTAGAAAATTAGGATTCACTAAATTCCGAATGGAATCCCAATGTGAAAAGTGATGCTGGTTCTCCTTCTTGTGCCAGACAAATTTCACATGACAAACATAATAATACGTATAGCCTGAACTTGGAACAAAATCAAATAAAAAAATTGAAGCATAATTGTATTATTTTCCTCGAGCTTACATTTAAATTATTATTTTTGCAAATCTTATGTGAATGCAAATAATGAACTTTGATATACCCGAGGTTCACGCCGCCAAATTAATTTAATTAATTTGTTTAATTTTGTGTGGTCGTGACTGTGATCGTAATAACTTAAGCTGTTTCCTTTTTCGGCTGACCTGTTACCGTTGAATCTCAATGCTAAAATGTGTTTTCTTTTGAGTAGTTAACGCACTGACTCTCGTTTTGACTCTAATGCATTTAAATTAAAATAAAATGGAATAGAAAACACATTGTCTGTTTCCCACCTTTCCCTGTACCGTTTCACTTGGTTGCGAACTGCACTGTGACTAATTTGCCGTTTTTGTTCCGGGTGCAGTAAGCTGATTCGCAGAATCTAAACATCCTTGACGGTGAGAAACGATCTCTGCTTGTTTCGAATAAAAATGGCTACATGTCTGTGCGCAGTTATGTCACTTGAATTCGCGCTATGTCTTCCGCCGGCTAAAGATACAAAAGTGTCATACATCCGTCCATAAATATGTCTGTGTGAGTCAATTAAATTGGTGAAATTAAGTCCGTCTGAATTTGGTAAAAGCGCGTGTCCATTGGTGCAGTTTGAAGGGCAATGTCCGTTGATTACCGTTTGAAAAGGACGTTCCTGGAAAATGTCTAACTTTAATTATTATTATTAATAAAGTCGCAGCCCAGCAAAGTTTTGCGTGCAGTGCATAGGGGCATGAGAAACCGTGCTTTTTCGGATTTCGTAGTACTTCTTGTCGGTGCAGGAAGTAGTAAAGAACTGCGTAGGTCCGGTCCTGCATTTTTCCAAGTATTGCTTTTTTTGGCTCGATGTTCATTGCCAAGAGACAATTTGAAAACTAACTATAGAAGGGAGCTATATTAGGAACCGTTGACTCCTAAAAAATGCTGACTGTCATAACGTGACTCAAAGACACCTTTGATTCCTTTAAGTTAATATTTTCAAATTTTAATTCGAATGTGATTGACTAATAATTATTAATTGTTTTACACTAGAAGGAAGCTGGGAGCTAAGGAAATGCGCTTATCGGGACGGTACGTAATAAACTCACCCTGGTAATTCTGATTATTGTCCTTGATAACGGGGTCAAAGTGAACAGTCCTTTCCCATGCTAGTTGGATTAATTATTTTCTTACAGATATATTTCTGAGTTAAGCGGGAAGGTGATAAACTTTGAGATAACATCTCGGAACGTATCAGCACTTAAACTATCATTGGCTTAGACGCTTTTTGCATAGACGCATACGGGCTTAGTAGTGATTTTTAAATTTCATCAGTTACACAAGCGCCTTAGTCATTATATCAATAAGTAATGTCATTAATATTGAATTCTAGCTGCTTCTGCGTAGTAGCTTTAACTCATATAGAAAATATGGTACATCTGTGTGAAAATTTGTTTGAATGTTACACTTCCACTTTCGAAATTTTGAGTAATTCAACATAAGATTCACGAGGAAGGTTTCAATAATTTTGGCAAAATGCCTTGTGATCACTGAAGGCCTCTAATTTTTTCTCGATCTCCAACACAAATTCTAGATTTTTTGTTTTGTTAGGTAACGTCTTCTTTTGAAGATCCATTAAGCATTGAAGCCGCGATGTTAATCTTCCTGCAATTGTGTCCAAAGCCAGGTGATATTTCTGTTAGGTCTAAATTTAGAGTTGGATCATAAATGAACTCTGTAGAATGTTAGTTGACTGAAAGACTGGTTAAAATTTAGGTATCAGTTTTTGATGAACAGCGTGGAGGTAGTTGGACTATTTCAAATTTTGATAACTGAATTTTTATCAATAGTTCCAATATGATTCGCTCTGGTATGAAATTTTGATATGGCAGATTTTAAGCGTGTCTTGTGTTGGTTGGAGAGGCAGCTCTTTTTTGCAAGTTTTACTGGACGGTGTTTCGTGGATGATAATATATCTCTTGCAAACATGATATTGCTGATGGTAATTACATTCTAAAAATTAATCTTCAGTCCATAGGATGTATTTTCTTTGATATTAATCTAAGTGGATACATCTGAAACTAAAATTTATATACGCCCGGTCAGAGCTTGTCACAGATATTTCTTTTGGTACAGATATTGAATGAATATGGTAGAGTTGCTAATCTGATTTGTCGAGAAGTAGCATATCCATTACGAACCTTAAAGATCCATTCCTCACCATGATCGTTGATGTTCATGATTGTGCCAATTTCTCTATACCGACTCTTGTTCCTTGAGAAGGCAAAATGAAATTAGCAGCATGGTCCTGTACATGTGCACGGAGAGGAGTTAACCGCGACCGTTACTGCCAAGTCCGCTGCCGTCGCGCAAAACTTGCGAGTGGGAGGGAGGCAGAAGCTGTTGCTGCGCCCGCGTGAACCATTGCGGGCGCACCTCAACCGTTCCGGCGCGTGACCGTAATACGCAGTGCAGCTATAGTTACTTCACTCGCAGTGATAGTTGCGGTTTACTCCGCAAGCATTACTGCACGCACCGTTTGTTTTATGTGGGTAAACCTGGAAATAAGATTATTAAGGGCTCATTGAAGGCTCATTTAATGGCCAAAAGCCAAATTTTGGGCTCTGCCCTTTTTTGTTTAAACGCATATGGTACTCTCAGCTTTACGTCAAGCTACCACGTTAACCGTGACGGCTCGGGAATTTGGCAGTAACTGTTACTGTGACGGACGCAACAGTCGCTGCAGAATATTTTACGGTGGCGCGCAATGACTGTAACGGTGTAGCAGTAATATTTCCGTTGCCAACCGTAACCGTCGCTGCCCAGCCACAACATTATTTTTCTGCAGACCTCTTGTGGTCAGCGCAGCAGCGGTTACGATGAAAACTGCACCCGCTGTGGTTTACTTCTCTCAGTGTGGATATCCAACCTCTAGTTTTTTGATGGTTAACAGAGAGGGAAGTACATGTCCTCTTGTAGCGTCGTATATTCTTCTCTTAGATGTATTTGCTGACGATCAGCTCTCAAAACAGGGGTTTTTTTGCCCAATGAGGTTCGATAAATCCTTTGCGCATCATTCACCTCGTCGACTTTTGTGTCTAATAGTTGCTCATCATCGTAGGTGACAAGTCCTGCAACAGGTCTGATTATTCCTTATTATTTGCAGCAACCTCGCGTTTCCTAGTCAGTTGGTGAAATTTTGAACATGAATCAAAACAGTGAGTCTCCAGACACTAATACTCTTTCGTAAAAGTCCCTTCTTCTTGTAGTATATTACGGTACTCCTACGCATATTACGATAGTATATTACGATACTCTTACGCATGAGTTTCGGTATTTTCACCGCCCTTATTTTTGGGTTACGATGTGCCAGATTTTAACCCGCACCCCAGAATTATTTCGTAATGCCCGATATTTATGTGTTTTATAAAGTATACTTGAAAATAACTATCGATTTATTTTGTAGTGAATTTGATCACCCCTTGAATGAATGAGGGAAAATTGTAGAGAGAAAAAGAAAAATTTGAGCGGTTCACTATCCCGGAATTATTCTTGAACAAGATACTTCTTGGGTTATCATGGACTTTATTGAATTTATTCGCATTTAATATGTTTTCAACTTTTCCTTTCTTTTCTAGCTTTAATTTTAATTCCTGTGTTTAGCTTGTTTTACAAAATACCCTGAGGCTGGCCTAATTTTGTGTATGTTCCTGATTATAATTACACAATTGCTGTGTGTACATGAGGGAAAATAATACTTTTTTTTCATCTTTTAAGCGGCTTAAATCTTAACTACCTCAAGCTTATTTCATTGCATACATCTTTTCCCACCTATAATAGATTATTCTATTTCGCGACAGAACCAGGTGGGTACGCGTTGGCTCTTCCGAAAACTAATTCGTAGGGAGTAAACTCCGTCATTTCATGAATCGACGTGTTGTACGCAAACATGTTTTATATAATCTGTTAAACCTATGTGGCTTCTTTCCAGGGATCCATTCGTTTGAGAACGATACCCGGATGTCGTCAATAGGTTTACGTCAAAAAGTGAAGTCAATAGGTTTACGTCAAAAGATTCGGACATCGAGAGATTCGGTCACTGCTAAAATAGGACCACTAGGGTGGTTCTTATTTATACTTAGTGGATCTGTTTTCGAATTTCTCTGCTTTTACTTCCCAGTTTTTTTCGAATGTAAAAAAAAAAAAACCAAATTGGAGAAAAATCGGTTAATATTTAGGGGTGGCGCAAAGACCATGAAGTTTCCCATTGATTTAACATGTGAAAAAGTAAGCTTTTTGTAAATCTAATATTTAAACACGATAATATGTTACAAATGATTCCGCGATTCAGTATTATGTTAAGAATTCGTCAGGTTATAAGAATCAATCACAAATTTTTGGGTTCAATAATTTTGAGCCACTCTTATGGGTCCCGAAAGAAAACCCCATAAGTGACAAATTTGAATTTTACGTAATATTGCGGCTTATTGACGCTTTTTAAAC
>CAKNWV010083941.1:0-10609 GCA_932074545.1 Andricus pictus | reverse complement strand
CAAAATTTTCCTCACTTGCCGCTGATTGTAAAGCATTCTCGAATGTCGCCGAATAGGAGAAAGGTAGTCAATTTGCAATTACGATTTTAGTATCTCTATACAGGAAAATAACATGCTTATTATTATGTTTATGTCCAATTTTGTTATTATAATAAGCTTTGTTTTATTATTGTTAACTTCCAAATTATTAGGCTTACAGTATTTCAGAAGACACGAAACAAATTTTTTCGTTTCGACCGCGGTGTCTGCAAACAGTGCAATGTCATCTATTTGGACAAGCAATGTTATATTAGTTAATTGATTCATAAAAATACCCCTGATTCGTTCGGCTTTAGAAAAATCTTCGAAGTCTGCCAGTAGTTCCGGAACTATTTTTATCTGCAATGTTAACTTTTGTATAAAAATCCATTAGGATCTTGGTAATATCGTGATCAGCACCAAGATTGTAAATTTTTTTCCACAGGAGATTATGTGAAATAGAGGTGAAGGCTTTGCTGAAGTCGACAAAAAGGACGAATAGCCTACCTCCCATAGCATTAAGTCTTATTTATGCAAATGCGTTTGAAGTGAGAATATTGTTTATACAACTGCGGTTTTTTCTAAACCCAGTTTGGAAAAGCGGGAAGGAGTTTACTTTTGCCCACCTAATCCATCGTTCTGATTGTAATCATTTGAGTAAAGTTTTTTATATGCAATTTACAAGTGCTATAGGACGGAGATTACTCATGTCCTGCCTGTCGCCCATCTTGAACAAAATTTAAAGGTTAATAATGGCCCAGAAATCAGGGATTTTCTTTCATTTCAAAAATGTATTAAAAAGTAGAGCATGGAGCATGGCATTACAGAATATTATTTGAGCTTCCTTACAAGGATTCTGTTTTTGTTTTGTCAATACTTGATCTCCCTCTCTAGGGACTGTTTGTGGAAATAATTGATTTCGAGCGATAGTCGCTCTCCACGTAGATGTTTTGTTCATCTTTGTCTTTAGAATTGTCTTCGATAGTTGCAGAGCTTTTTCCTTTATTCTCTGGTAAGGTTATTCGTGACCCTATATTAATAGCTCCGAAATTTTTCCCATTTTGCAAGATCAAAGACTTCCATTTCTGGTTGGTAAAAACGATGAGGATCAAGCTGGTACCTTCGAGCTAAGAAGATACCTAACCTTTTAAGTTAGACTATAGCGTCATCTGGGATCTTGAGATTAGTTTTGGTAAAAACGTCCTTAATTTATGAAAGCACGTTCTTGTTATTTCTCGGAGTGCCCGGATCTTTATACTGAACGAGATTATTGGCTCTTTCTTTGCTGCGGATGTGATCCATTTTTTGCTCGGAAACCTGGCCTTTTTTCTCTAAAGCTTTATTCTTGAGTTCCGGCCTATGGAATTTTTTTTTAGTTGTTTCCTTTTTAGTGCAAACTGTAATTCAATGTTTTGAATTCCTTGTTGTCCGAGTTTATCATATCTAGTTTAAAATTTGATTGTTTTACTTCATTTTTAATATCATTTAAGATACTTATCAAACTTTTTAGGTTCATTTTTTGAAAGAATTTAATATTTTCAATTCAAATGAGTTTATGGACTGAAAGCGGATAGAAGTCTATGAAAAGGTAAACGTTTGGAAGACGTATATTAAAAACAAGGAGCGTTCCGAGACACGCCTACTCACCACGGAGGTTGGTATGCAACTCCTAATTTTTGGTATATAATGACAATATTTTGATGTAAAACATGTATGATATTTTCTAATTCTAATCTTGTGGATTTTTTCGTTGCCTTAACTTGTATATAATTCTTATTTTTTACGTCACAATGTCCTAATTGTCCTAATAATACTTATTTTGGTCATAGTTGTAAATTGGAAAATAGATGTTGTGTCACCGGATAACAAGGTTCATGAAAAAATGTTTTTTTACCAGGTGACAATTAATCTCAGGGACATTTAAGAATGAAGTATAACTCTGAAATTATAATTGGCAACGAAAAAAAAGGATATGAAGGTTGTCATTTTGCAATTGATTCTGAAAAACACGTGTATTTATCAATTAGATCTGAAGCTTTCTGTTAAAAGATATAACGCCATAAATGTCTAGGTGGCATATATCCATATTTGGTCAAATTTATTTTTAAACGTAGTTAAGTAAAAAAAAGTGTCTCATCTTCCCCATATTCAAGCTGATCAGTCAAATATTCCTCGTAAGGTTGGCTACACTGAAAAAAAAATTTTGTATTTGAGGAAGAAAATATCGGTACGAATACGAAAGATACCATATATTCATGATCCAAGGAAATTTGTCTTGTCTAAAAAAAATGTACTTAAACGAAGGAAATCAAGTTTCTTCAATCTACTAATTTTTTTTTGAGACAAGATATATTTTCTCAGATAAAGAAAATGTAGCATAGTTTATATTGGTAACGACATTTTGTCGATTTACTAACAATTCTTTTTCCCTCTAGTCGTTCCGTAATTTCGCCAATTTTTAGCACGAATAGATGCAGCGAATGTAAGAATAATTAGCACATAGGATATTAGTAGAGAAAATTCGCTTAATTAAATTCTGTAATTATTAAAATTATCCCTCCAAACAAAAGCTCATAAAATTTCAGGGCAATAATAATTTAAACTTTTTGATTTTCACCCTCATAGTAGCTAAAAAAAATTCCAGACCATTTGAAAATCCTGTAAATTCAACAAAATTCGAGGACAATGATTGTCTGTAAGATATACATAAACCATACATCGGTTAAGTCTCTTTTAATATTTTGTTGACAAGTTTAATTAATAGTAATAAAGTGCGATGATTTGTCTCTTTATATTAAAACTAGCTTTTTGCACGTTTTTGCCTCGCAACTATTTCTGTCATTCTTAAAGTTAATTAGTATACACCCCGTTGAAACAGTTTGAAAAATTGGATACAAAAAAGTAATACTTTGTAATTCTTTTTCCGAAATTTTAGGATTTCCCTTTATATTTATATTAAATGCTTTTGATAGGAATTCTATCAAAATAAATAATAATTATTTAATCACATTCATCGAAAGTGTGCTGCGGTGTCCCACTAAAAATGCAATCAATTTCTACCAAACATTTTGATATAATTGCTATTGGTTTCTATCAAAGCTATCTAATCTAATCTAATCTAAATTCCTATACCTTTTAAAAAATAAATTTAATGCAATCCTATCAACTATGCTTTTCCAAATACAAATACGACTTGATGCAAACTTCCATAACTTTGTTATATATCCATAAGGATTGATACAAGTCTGAAGTGGATACGATTTTTGTAGAATTTCAGTGAGCAACTCCTAATAGAATAGTATAAGATTTCTCAAGGGATAGAATTGGATAAAACCTTACAAGATTTTGGAACATAAGATTTTATACAATTCCGGTGCCAATAAGATTTGATAGAATTTTAATGAAAATATGATGATACGAAAGTAGAGAATTTCTAGGAGGATAAGCGAGAAGATAGGGATTGAGTAGTGGAGAGATTTTTTAAAAGAATTCTTCTAGGGCTCAGATTGACGGAAGAGAGATGTGGGAAGTAGAAGAACGAGGAAGGTAGAGTTAAGGACTTGAAAGGCGAGGAGATAGAGAAACAGATAAAGAAGTTAAGGAGGTCAAAGGCAGCAGGGCTTGGCGGGGTAGAGAACGAAGCGTGGCTGTTCAATGCACAAGAGGTTAGGGACAGGCTGAAGAGGATAGTGAAGAAAGTATGGAGGAGGAAGGATTCCCAGGAGGATGGATGAAGGGATTAATAGTGCCTCTGTATAAGCAAGAAGATAGGGATAGGTAAGAAAATTATATAGGGATTACGCTAACGAATATGGCGTGCAAAGTATACGCGATGGTCTTGTCGGAGATGATGCGGAAAGATATCGAGGAGAAAGGAACATTGCTGTAGGCGCAGGCGGGCTTCAGGGCGGGTAGGGGCACTATCGGCAATATTTAACTTTTTGCAGCACATGGTGGTTAGAGATTTGGCGCAGAAGGGGTCCAAAGTTTACGCGCTTTTTGTGGATCTCAAAGGCGCATTCTCTTCAGTGGACAGGGGGAGGTTTTATGAAGCGATAGAGAAGAGGAGATAGAGGAGATAGGGTGAGAGGAGGTCAGCGGATTTCGGAGGGTTTCTGGATGGATATGAGGCTGATGCAAGGGTGTCCGCTTAGCCCAACGCTTTTTGCTATTTTGATCGTGGATATGGAGAGTATGCTAGAGGCCAGATTGGTGGGAGTAGTTAGGGTAGGAGGGGTCAAAATATGCTCACTTGCGTATGCAGATAACATAGTGTTCCTGGCAAAGGCGAGGAGGCATTAAAGGAGATAAGTATGAGGTTGACAAGCTACCTGGATAAGAATAGGTTAGAGTTGAATGCGGAAAAGTCCAAAGTTATGATGTTCACGAAAGGAGGTGGAAGAGATAAGGGAGAAGAGTGAAAGTGGTAGGGAAAGGCGGTGCAGGAGGTAAAAGAATTTGTGTACCTGGCGTCCTGTTTCAGAGAAACGACGGAGTGGATGATCAAATAAAAGAGCGAGTGAGGAGGGAAAATTTAGTGGCGAGGCATGTGTGGGGGTTGGCAAAGAAGTTGTTTGTACATAATTTTGGAAGGAAACTGAAATTGTTTGACTTGCTGGTGATGAGTGTGCTGTTTTATGGAGTGGAGGTGTTGGGTCGAAAGGAAAGTGAGGAAGTAAATAGGATACAGGAGAGGTATGTAAAGTAGAAACTGGGGTTGGCAAGGAATACGCTTAATTATATTGATAGGAGGGAGATGGAGAGAACGAGTTTCGGGATTCTAACAGGGAGTCGGGCATGTGAGTATAAGGAGAAATTTTGACAAGAGGGAGGAACTAAGCTGTTTAGGGATTGTTAGTGGAAAAAGAAGAACAGGGGCGGGGAGGGAAGATGGAGATTGAAAGAGAAAGGTATTTTTGAAGAAATGAGCTGCAGACGGATCAACTGAGAAGGATACATGAGGCGGGAAGAAAGGTATATGAGGTGGTCAAGAAGACCGGCATGAAGAGAGAGAGAGAGAGAGTGAAGACGGCATGGGGGAGAGGATGAGAGGTTCGAGGTTTAATGGAAACTATGAGTAGATTATGCCAAAGGAGAAAACGCAGTATTGGTGTGATAAAGGAGAGAGAAGAAGTCAGGAGCTTACAGATAGGATAAGATGTGGTTGCATGGATGCTTTTAATAGGTTCTGGCTTCCTAGGGAGAAGAGAGTGTATGAATTGTATGGGAACGGGTTGCCAAGGGGAAGAAGTAGATATAAGTGAATTGTAAATATTTTAAAGAGATATTGGCAAGGCGAAAGATATGGACATGCGTGCGAGGCGAAGCGATAAGAGCGAGCGGTCCTAGAATTGAGGTATAGATAGATGTTCGTTTGTAAGGATTAATTTTAAGACAATTCTGTAAAAAATTAAGGGGAAAGCAAGGCAATTTTTCAGGGCGAGTAGGCCAAAAAATAAACGTTTGTCAACAAAGGTCTATCAAGTGTGCTGATAGATTTTGATTCGTGTAATTTGTTTTATTCAGTATGTATCAAATGTGCTCATAAATTTTTATTTGATAGGTTTCGATTGAGTTTTCCCTGAATGTATGGAATGCCTATCATTATGTAAACATCAATCGAAACCTCGGTAAAGATAAAAAATGTGTTTTTCTCTAAACTTTGTTTAAACTATGAGCATATGCTGATTTACTTTCTCATATGACATTGTTTGTTAAATAACAGTTGTACTGCGACACAGAACAGAATATTCTTAAGCATGTGCCACAGTGTGACGTAACCAATAAAAGGGTTTATATTATGTTTATATAATTTGGAAAATGTAAATATGGTGTTGAAGTTTTGGGAAATAGTTTAAAATATATAAGGGCACGTCTGTCTGGCCTATTTATGTTGTTAATTTGTTTGAATAATACTTTTTTTCATTTGAAGACAATTTTGAAGAAAATCAGTTAGCTGTGTTTGTTGGTATTCATTAAGCTAAAATCGAAATTGAACCTCAAGAGTGGAAAAAATGAGAAAACCTACAAACAAAAGGGAAAATTAAATTGAAATTAAAATCTAATTAAAATAAAAAACATAACACTTTGTTATTAAAGCGTATCTCTGAAACAAGTATCTGTCTTCCGGCAATCGGAAGACCTACTTGCTAGAGTCGCACATCAAAAAATTTCAGTTTTGTTATAGCTTAAAGTTAGCCTATTTTTTGGCTAAGAGTTATATTTAACCTCTTTAATTGTATAAATTTATCAAAAGAACTTTAATAATAAAAAACCCTGAATGATCAATACCTTTCATTCTCATAAAAAAGTTTTTTTGGAACTTCCTTATGCATATTTTAGCCAGCTTTGGAAACTCACATATTTGATTTAAGTTTCACATTTCGGTCTAAACCTGGAGGCTTTTAAAAAAATAAACATGTCTCAGAATATTGTATATGTAATATAAAAAAATAATAATTATAATATTATGTAACACTTACGTTGAAAATGGATAAAGCCCACGAATGTGAGAAGTAGAAGCTCAGAAATAATCTTCATTTCTTGAATAGACACAGTTATGGAGAACTGTAATCTTATTCTTAAAGAACTTCTTTTTGCCAGGTACTCGATAAACGACTTCTTTATATACCAGCTTCTATGACATCTGCGCGATAGCAATGCCTTATTTATTCTTCAAAATGATTAGAGTGGAAGGAGGAAGATGATTGATTATTGCTTTGAAAACTATGGCCAATTTGTTCTATTTACAGTTTTTGCTAGCAAATAATAATAAAAAATTATAAATTAAAAATAAATTTCTGCCTAATTCATAATTTCTTGATAATGACTAAAAAACATTTTTCTTGAATTGAGTTCTATGCACACATTTTTAAAAAGGTTGAATGTGTCGAACCTGAAATTCCGCTTGAATCAAAGAAACATGCTATTATTTTGTTAAAAAAAAATTATTAGTCTTAGCAAGGCGTCTGTTGTTGATCAAAAAGCACATTGTTGATCTCAGATCTCAGAATTTCTTATGTTTGCAATATTTGTAACCCATTAAACGAAAACAAGGACAAAAAAATTAATATTTGATAAAAACGCATAATAAAATTCCACCGATAATTTTTCCGTAAGGTATTAAATATTTAGTTATAAGCAACCTTCAAATGCGAAATTGACATATGTATAAACATAAATCTGCCTTGATTCGTAGTTTAAGAGGCTCAGTTCAATAAATCGTAAGGATTTTTAAAAGTCTTAGTTTCCTAAATTTATGATGAAAGTCACCTTCAGCAAGGTTTTTATTTACATTATTTTTCCTCTAAATGACGACATTGAGTTATTCACATATTCAATCTATTTTAACTGGCTTTATTCAGGCCTTGTATCTAGACTCGCCGAAAATGTTTGTTTAATATTCAACGAATTTTAGTTAAGAGCTGATCATTTTATTTCGTAATTGATTCTTAACATTGTGTTCGTCATGTTTTTATTTAATATAATTGAGGAAATTTAAATTAAATTAAATTATGTTGAATAACATTAAATTTTAATTTGTAAAATGAATATATTTAAGAAGAACTCTACTACTTCCTAAATAAAGAAAGTTTTCATAAAAACGTCGTAGATAGAAAAGAATCGATCAGGGAATAAAACAATCCATTATTAATTGAAATTAAATGAAAATTTTGACTTTTTGCTTACATGGAAGGAAAACTTTATATATGTTTAAAGGCTTTCAAAATAAAAATTACTTCCATGAACATATAAGGAGAACTAAGTTTTTAATTTTTCATGAACTACGTTTTATTTTATGAATAAAGATATAAAAAATGAAGGTAAAAATGTTTGAAAAGTAATTTCATTTTCGAAAATCAATTTGCTTCCTAAAGAAAAGATCTCTCTTCCCATGATTTAAAAAATGGTCCTGGAGTTTTATTAAGCCTAGGTTTAGTTATTCCAATATCCATGTCTGTACATTATTCGAAGGAAAATGCGAAAAGAAAGTTGGTTACACTGCTTCAGAAAATAATTTAATACACTATACTGACAATAATGATAAATTTAACAATTATTGCAGGTTCATTATTATTCCTCCACCATCATCAAAGGCTTACAAATAAGGATAATTCAAAAAAATTACAACCAATTTAAAAAACAGTCCGTGGCTTTGAGTGTTCAGAAAACTTTAGGAACATCAATTTTTAACACTTTACACTTGAAATCAATGAAATAATTATGTTTTATTTAAATTTGAGACTACAATTGAAATATAAAAATATTTATTTCTTAATAACTGAATTTGGACCATGTTCAACAAAACTGTTTAAAACTATTGAAGCCTGCAATTTGAAAAAACATTTTAGAACTGAGAATTCCTGCAATTAGAAATTTTTCAATTTTACACGCTATTAATTTAAACTTGTTTAATTATTATAAACCTTCAATAATAAATTATTTGATTCGTAAACTTCTCAATAAAATAGATACAATATTTTATGTTTTCAATTTTAAGTTTGAAAGACTCAATGTGGTTAAAATTGAAACTAAGTGGCGAACTAGTGAGGAAAACGGAAAAAGTCGATTAGCCGCATTTTTATTGAAAAAGTTACATTTTTTCAAGTGAGTTAAAAAAGTTGCACGATCTAGTCCTGTAAATTTTTTCATAGATTTTCCTTGTTAATATTTTTACGTGTAACACGCTGTTTTCTTCAAAAAATAAATTTTTTATGTTTTGACAGAACTTTGATTAAAATGAGAACTATGGTAGCTTTATTGAAAAACATTCAGTTAAAAAATGTCTTTGGGTCTATTCTAGGTGAACAATTTCCACCTGCTGCATTTTGTTTTCACCTGCTGATAGCAAAAAAAATATTACATCAGATCAAAACCGATTTCAAAACTAGACTAGGGCACACATCTTTCAAATCTTACACTTTGCGGTCGGTCATTGGGCTTCCCGCACATCAACGTATATACTTTGTCAAATTAACGGTCAAGACCTTGACAAATTAAATTTACCCTCCATGCTCGGTTAGAATACTTTTGGAAGATAATTTTTTTAAATGTTACGCCTAGGTCCGAAAATGATGATTTGGATAGTACAAAATAAACCAACACGTTATCCTTACCCTTTTGAACACAGCTTATAGCAAACAAAGAATTAATTCATAAATAATAATTAAAATAAAAAAAAAATATATCAGAAGCGAGAGGCGGGCTAAGTAGAAAAACATCATGATTTATGAGAAAACAAAACAAGGTTTATTTACCTGGCATAAAAACCCTCCACTAAGCGAAGAATGTTTTCCATTGGCATAATGTTTTCGTAGACAAGAAAGGACGATTTGACTATCGGACCAGGCATATACAGATATAGCCTTGAAGTTAGTTAAGCATCTTAGGTTACAGATGAATTTCACAAGAAGAGCAGCAGCACTTAATTCGTGATTCGGGATGCTCATGGTTTTTAGAGGGCTGACATTATATAACTATTTTCGCAGTGACTCGTGGTGGGTGCAAGCCAACCTAGATGATCGAATAATTGAGAAATACTTGACAGGATAGATCATTTGGTAGGATTTACGAGGATAGGTTTCAGGTCGATAATGCCGACTCTGAACGTGTCTGTCGCTAGATTCCAACGCAAGCCCAGAGCCGTAACTGATTCGTTCGAAACAATATGCTTATTAATTTCATTTAACTGATTGCAAAGTGGCTAAAGCTCAGATTGGTTTGCTGCGCATTTATCTAGCTCGATTCCGGCCAAATGTAAAACTTTGCATAATTCATTTCACTTTTGTAACGCAAGCTCAAGATTTTCTGCTTCCGCGAAAATGTCGTCCATATGATTATTATGCTGGATGTAACTTGATCTTGATCATCAGGATGTATCCGAATTTGGTGAAACATTTTTACTATATCGGCGGTAAAGGCGTATCGATACTTTCGCGAGTTTAAAAGTATTAAGAAGATATCCATTTGTAGAGCAGGTCCTGCTAGGAGAAATTCATTGAGGCAGTGCTGTTAAGAAGTTTTTCGAGATGTGTCGAAAATTACGCGAAATCTCGATAAGCTTTCGCAAGCTTAGGATCTTTAGACAAGCCACGGTGGGTATCCGAAAAGGAACTTAAGGCTATCCGCCGAGTTTCTATGAAAGAAAGTGAGGTTGCGATTTTGAAGGGAGGTGAACTGTATACCGACCATGAGAGGTTCGAAAATGCTTAGATGAAAAAAGCTGTTCATAAGCTTCCTCTTACTTCCTCCAGAGCCTGAACGAAAAACTTGTCCATGGACAGCTGCCCCTAAAATGATATTGCCATGTTTGTAATAAATAACAGCCGTGAAGATAGCAACCTGAACGTTCTTGCAGTGAAAAGATTGTGCTGAATTTTGGACTACAAATGCGCAGTTTTCAGCAAAATCGCATATAACAAGAAATTCTCCTCCTTTTAAGTTATTCTTAATATGTTTAAGGAAAGAGATTTGCTCTTTGGCTATGAAGGAATAAGATTTTAAGTTAAACAGGCGCTTGCAAAGTTCTTCAGAAAAATCTTCTGCATCTGTTATTTCAGTGGGTAAGATACTTCTATCAGTTTGATGCCAA
>CAKNWV010082668.1:0-11840 GCA_932074545.1 Andricus pictus | reverse complement strand
AATGATCACCCTGTTTCTGTCAAAAATCCACCCAAGCCCAACGAGGCAGAGACTTTTTGGAGAGAGGTATACAAGATCCCGAAAACACTAGAGTTGAAAGAAAATACTGACAATATCATCCGCTTCAAGGAATTTTGCGACAACCTCATAAAATCTGAGAAGGAATGTCCATCAATCACTGCCGAAGAGGTGAAAAAAGCACTTAGAGGAACGAAGAACTTTTCCGGTGCTGGACCAGATTGTATCAAGAACTTCTGGTGGAAGAAGTTTACTTCTACACACCAACATTTGGCCCGCATATTCACCTCATATTTAAAGTCAGAAACGCCCATTCCGCAGTGGCTGGTGTTAGGACGCACTATACTCCTACCGAAAAAAGGCAACTTGTCCACACCAGAGAATTACAGGCCAATAACTTGTCTGAACACACTGTATAAGATCTTTACAGCTGTCCTGAACAACAGGATTGATCGGCGAATTGAGCCTGTGTGGCGTGAGATGTACGAAAAACGTGGCTCCAAAAAAGGTGTAGCAGGCTGTCGAGAGAACCTGCTAATTGACAGGTGTGTCTGCAAAGACGCTGCAGCCCATAAACGCGTCCTGTCAATGGCCTGGATTGACTACCGGAAAACTTTCGATTCAACCTCTCATAGACTTATCATCTGTCTGTTGGAAAGCTTGAAGGTGCATCCATACATAGTGAGATGCATAGAGAGATTAATGCCTCTTTGGAAAACTCGATTTACTATCTCATCTGGAAATTATCGTGTGACAACAAAGAACGTCACCTTCCAGAAGGGCGTCTTTCAGGGCGATACCATGAGCCCTTTGCTTGTTTGCATCACACTTCTGCCTCTATCTCTCGCACTAAGAAATTCTTCTGGTTATCTCTGTGGCGACACTAACCAGCGTGAGCATAAGGTCACTCATGTATTTTATATGGATGACCTGAAGCTCTATGCATCTGGTAAAGGCAAACTTCAAACTGCCATAAATATCGTCACGAAGTACACAGGAGAGATTGGGATGGACTTTGAATTTGATAAATGTGCCAAAATTCATCTGAAGGACGGAAAGATTGTTGGCGTTCCCGGGGACCCTGAGCTTGTGGATATAGGTGTTATCAGACATCTTAACACTGGAGTGACCTATACATATCTGGGCGTGCCTCAAAGCCGCATTCAGGACGTAACATCAGTGAAGGAGTCTCTCCGAAGCAGATACAAGCATCTTCGACGACAGATTTGGTCTTCCAATCTGTCAGCGTTGAACAAGATATTTGCGACTAACATGCTTGCCGTCCCGGTTCTACACTACTCGTTTGGGGTGGTTCAATGGACGAAGAACGAACTTAAGGCCCTTGATGTCACCACACGTAAGATCATGCATATGCATAAAAGCTTGCATATCAATTCTTCAGTTCCGCGATTATACATCTCACAACGTCAAGGCGGACGCGGACTTCTGAATCTCCAGTGTCTTCATGACCGAATTGTTGTAAGTACAGCTTATATCGTAGCCAATGGCAGAGATCCTCTCCTAAAAATGTTCAGGAACCACGAGATGATTGGTAAAGGAGCGTTCCTTTACAGAGCCGCGGAGCAAGCGGCCGAGACCCTTGGCCTGCATTTTAACATCAGAAGTGAGGAAAGCGCATTTCTCCATCTATATGCTTCACTTCTCAAAGCCGAAGTGAAGAAAACAGAAGTTCAAAAATTCCATCAAGAGCTGCTCGACAAGAAAATGAACGGAAATTTTCACAGAGATGTAGAAAAACAGTCCTTGTCGAAGGAGCAAATTTTTGCTTTCCTCAGATCATCAGGGCTTAATTCAGGTACAGAGGGTTTCATTTACGCATGCCAGGACGGTGTCATTTCCACCTTAGCATACCGTGACCGCATTTTACGTAAAATGCCTGCCCTTCCGAACGCTCCAAGGGAGATAGAGTCAATTGTACAAAACGAGAAGTGCCAAATTTTCTGGAAACCTTAAAAGGGAGCTGCGAAGACTGTACCCAAAATATTCGGTACAAGTAATTGTCCTTGTGATACGTGCTCTCGGAGGTGCGAAGCTATCACTGGTTCGTAACCTTAAAGCCATACCCGCGTCCCAAAAATATGCCAAGGCACTTGCGAAATGGATGCAGAAAGCTGTCATCCTTGGGTCGCTTCGTGTCCTCAAAACACACGAGGGTTTCGCCGGCCTGTCGTTTTGATTTCATCGTGTCCTGTGACCACCCATCTCACGGTTGTGAGACGTGGACATTAATGTGATTTACCGCGGTCCTACTGGGAGCCGGTTTAATTTTTAGATGGCAGTTGCTCCCAGTGAGACCCTTCGGTAGTTGTTAAACCTTAATGTTAATTATATATAGTATTCTTCTCTTGATAACCTGCAACTAATTATGTGTATTATAGTTTATTTCTTTACTCTTGTTCAATAACTATTTTTGATTTCAATCCTCAAATTGATCGCCGTTGCATTTTAATTGTAATATGTACCACCTATTCCTTATAGGGCTATTTAGCCCTAGGAACTTTCCTTAAATAAATACAAATCCGAATATAGATAAAAATCTTACCAGAGTGGCCATCATAATTTCTTGATTTAGAGTCTTAATAATTGACTTTTAGAAACTGGAACCTTTTCACACTATTCAATCTAACAATTTCAAACATTTAACTTTTATAAATTGAACAGTTTGAAAATTTCTGGTTCAAACATATAAATTCACATTAAAAAACGCCACGTAAATTTTTCAAATTATATATAATTGATAAATTTAAACAAATTTGATGTCAAAATTAGAGAAGTTAAAAAGTTGACTCATATTCCAAAAATTTTATCAAAGTTGTAGATTTGAATGAAAATCGTGAAGATGTAAGTTTTCAAGTCACAGAATACGAATCTTAGGTCAAAATTGAGAAATTAAAATTTTTGACTCAAACTTAGAAAATTCTAATAAAGAGACATAATTTTGTGTATGCCAGTAATCGGGCATGCTCTATTCATTAAAACAAAACAAAATGGCGAAATTCAATTATTTATATGCAAAACTGTAGATATGCTAGATATTAATGCACAGAGTCGCCAAGAATCCTTACTAATAAACACATCTGCGCAGATGTGCTACCGAATACAAGAATCAGAACTCAAGAACCTCCGAGTTTTCTGTTGAAGAAACTTAACAACTACAAATTTTCGAAAAATTGATAAAAAAATTAAATTATAATCTAATTTTTAATTAATTATTTAATTACAAATAATTGTTAAGTTTTGTTAAAACAAAATGTATCAATAATATAAAAGTAATTAATTTGATCTTTTGATAATTAAAATCATTTTGTGAGAACAAAATAAAACAAAAGAGTGTGCAGACTGTAATCAAATTATTGCTTACTAAAACCGTTTAATTTTGTTTAACAGTGTCATTAACATACCTTATGACTGACAAGCATAACCAAAAATTCTAACAATGAATAATATCCATTAAAGGAAAAGATTTTTAATATGTGAATTTTACAGACTCCACTAAATTTAATTTGAGGATTTTTATATATTGTATCAATGTGAAAATGGTTTTGAATTTAATTTTTCAGTTTACTAATTCGAATTCCAAACCATAAATTCTGTTTATAAAAAATTGTTTGTGGCGAAAAACGGCTATTATTTGGAGTGGTTCGGTAGAAAAAGGAAATACTTTTTTTACAAATAATCTTATATCTGTCATTTGAATATACATTTAGGTTGAAATTCTTCATTAAAAAAAACTAACATCGAAAAAATTATCCCCCAACTCGATTTTGAATTGAATCTCCCCATTTTTTCTAAATATAATGGAAAATTTACTTTATATAATCATTTCGCAATTTTTTAGGTAAAAGTATTGATTTTTTGTTTATATGAAAGAATATAAGAAACTATATTACTATAAAGACTAGAGATAAAAATGAATGATTTACAATAATATGTTGTAGAACATAGTTGAAATTTATTTTTAAATATATATAATTAGTACGAACAAAAGATATTTGTATTAGAACAATAAGTTTGACAAAACAATAAATTATTGACTTCTCAATTTATTAATCATTGTTTTAATCTTCACCATCATCAAAGTTTGACATACAATTTTATTGAAACCTTTGTTACCACATATGTTATGTATAGCACCGTAAATATAATTAGAAATTTCAATAAAGAATGTGCAAAGATAAAAATTTGAACTGTCAAAAAAAGGACTCTATCAATTTTTTTATCTCTAACTTAAAATATTCTGGCAAATTCAGCGAATTGAATGTATTTTTACAACAATATTTATAATTTTTCTTATATGTTTTTTTACAACAAAATCATGCGAGTGATTTTTTCAAAAGCATTGTCAAATTTTCTCACGATTCTAAAATTAAAAGCCTTGGAATTGTTTAAGAAAATAATTATATTATTATTATACTAGAATTATTTTTACTTGTCAAATAAAAAATGCAGATGTGCTACGCAAAAGAAGGATGTGTGGCTCAAACTTACCCTAGAATCCGGGTGAAGAAACTTAAAATGTACTTGTGCTATTCGATTTCAGGAAATCGGACTGCAGAAAGACCGAGGATCCTCATGATTAAAAACACATCTGCGCAGAAGTGTTTCATTTGGCAGGATCTGAGGGTTCAGCACTATCACAAATCCTGGAATTTGTGTAGATATGCTAGAATTTCTGCAGATGTATTGATTCTTCATCAGGAATTCTCAAAAATCGCTGTTGATATGCTAACTGAGGCCTAACTATTTCGAGATTTAATTACGATTTTTAATAATGATTAGCATATTTAAATTCGTCTTTTCATTATGAAAATCTCTTCGTAATGTTAGTTTGCAATTGGTTTATTAAAGTTAGCGCAGTTTCTGTTTGTGTTCTTTGCTGATGATAGAAATAACCTTGTTACTCGTAACATACAGTTCCCGGCAGATTTCTTTTGTTACAGCTTCGAGAGGACGTAATATCTCAACAATTTCTTTCGCTAGGTTTAGTTCATTCGCAGTTAACATAGGAGGCTGATTCGGGATTTTCAACAAAATCAGACTCATTTTATCTGAAAATAGAATAAATCTTGGTAGCATTTCAAAGATACAGTTCCAACGGGTGTCGACACTTTGTATTAATTTATGGACACTGCATCTTCGCAACTCATAGGCAGGAGTCGTAGATTGTTTGAAAAATGTAACAATCATTTTAACCTTAGAATACAATGTATTAACATCTGCAAAGTCCATTGTCTGTGAAGCAGTCAAATTTAGTGTATGCGCAAAACACGGGAGATGTCTGCTCGCCCCTAAACGTATCATGAACTGCTTTAACGATGTTACATGCATTGCCAGTTATAAACGCAACAACCTTTGAATCTTTAATGTGCTATTCATCCAAAAGAGCTTTCATCAATTTGCTAATAATTTCACTGGCGTGTCCTTCACTTATTTATGTTACCCTAATCGTCGTGGATTGTAACTCATTTTCAAGTACGTAATGCGCAGTTATTCCCAAGTACGTCTTGTAATTGTTCTTCTTTAAGATAAAGAATATAAGGGAAACGTTCTTTTCATCAGATATTTAAAACTTTCTTTTTCTACGGTGTTTAGTGGCAAGTTATCTTTAGCAATCATATACAAAACTGCACTTGTTATTTCCCCAGACTTCGAATCTCGTTCTGAAGGGAAATATTACACACTTCAATGTAAGGATCATATAGAGTTAAGGTAATTGCAATTTATGTCAAAAATAGAAATAATTTAGCACTGAAAATTGAGTACACTGTATAGAGTATGACCACATACGTCTATGCGTGATTCTTTTTACAGATAATCAAAGAAGATTAATTATTGCTAAAATAGATAAAAGCATTTGTATACTAAACCTCTTGTTATTGTTTCAGATTAATAGTTTACTTATTCCTTATTTTTATTATATATGAATGGTTTGTAGAATTATATATTCATTTTATTTAAATATTATATTTTTCAAGAAGTGCACACCATCAAATGATTTAACTTGCTTGAAAGCGTCGGCGATTGTTGGCTATAGAACAGATTTTCTACTGGAAGAAGAAAATCCGCTATCGGACCTTTGAGACGTTACTGATTGTTGAAAAGATGCAGAAAAAAAGGAGTTGGTGAATCTGGAGTCAAGTCCATAGATGAACTTGTCGGTGGTAATGTTGTTGATGGTGCACCTGACGTTGAAGCTACTTCTGTAAAATCTAAATCCGGATTTATAACTTGCTGATTACTCTTTTCAGAATGTTTTCGTAACAAATGCATTTTCAAATTTATCGTATTTCTACCAGATCCGGCGGCTTTCACATCTCTGTTGCAAGTTTTAGATTTGCCACCAATCGAAATTTTGACGAAGAACTGCCAAGCATTACTTGGCTTTCTTAGTTTAGGCGCAACTGAAATTCGTGTTATATTTTTTGAAATTATATAAGATATTGAGAAAGCAGCTAGAAACTCTATGTTTCGAAAATTCATATTAAAATGCAAACAAGTGTTAAAAACTTCCAGTTCCCTTTACCTTTCGAATGAATCGTGAACTTCAAAATAATTCTGAAGTCTGAACTATATTTCAGGTTAGAAGAGATCAAGCCGGGCGTGAGTGTGTGTATATATACATATATATCACATACATATATATATATATATATATATATATATATATATGTATGATAATTATAAAATAGACCTACTTTTTAATTGCCTTTCATGAAACACCCAGGGTCAGATCCATCACCAACATGAATTCAAACCAAGTAACAAGCACGAAAAATATAAATACATGCTGTTGGATGATGTTGGAATATAAAGTGCAGGCAATCACAGGAGATGTAAAACGAATTAGATGAAATTGGATATTGGAATCTAAAAAGTACGACATTACAATTCAAACAAAAATCTAATATTCCAAGAACTAATATGTAAAAATAATTTTATTTACCTTATTCTTTCTTCTGTCAACGATCATATCTTTGCTTCTGTCTACTAAAATATAGTCAAATATACTAGTCTGTCATGGTAAAACAAACTATGGTCTCGCCACGCGCAAGTAATAAAAGTCAATCAATCAGACGGCCACCTAAAAAAGAACAACAGAACAAATTATAGGAGCAGTAAAGATAAAAAATTTAGGCCGTGCTCACGAAACTATAGGACGGACAGATCAATAAACATGAAAGAATCGCTTCTTCGATTCTGGGGGTAAAGAATCGATCAACTAAAAATTCCACTGGGAAAGAATCGATTCTAAAGATAGATCTTTTGAGTGAAAAAGATCGATCTTTGAAGAATCGATCCAGAATCGCCCATCCCTAGCCGTAGCTCTCGGGCGATGGGGTCGCCACATCCCTACGCTATTAATCTTATCATGAAAAGTTGTAGGCTCCGGAAGCTACGATGATGGTTACTTAAAGCAACCAATCCCGACGCAACTGGAACGTGTACGTCATCCACTTCTGCTCCTTCTGACCTAGAAGGTAAGCAAGAGGGGGAAATTTATACGAGACAACATCGATCGGCACTGTTCCTTGGAGTCAGGTCTCTAGCCGCGGATGACCTCACGCGGCAGGCGGGACAGTTGGAGATGAAGGTTTCACCTCTGGATACTTTCTTAGAGCTAGCAATCTTTGTAAAATGTTATCAGGAGCAGTGTTGACGGACCAGATGAAGTGATCTCAGAAGATCAACCTTTTGCATCCTGTTTGCGATGGAATGAGCCTGACGCTGGCAAGCCGGAATCTTGTTGAGTTGGCTAAGAACTGAAGCTTGCATACCTCCAAGACAGCCGATTATGAGAACTACAAGATAGACTTTGTAGCCTTGGTACAGCCTGCTCTGCTCGAAAAGAAGTCTTCAGAACTTGGAGGACAATATCAGGCTTCGTAGTACTGATACGTTGAGTAGTAGAGAATGAGAAATTCCAGTAGATCTTACACTGATCATTCTCCACAACGGACTCGAGTTCCCCTGGGCTTATGTCAGACGGGCAAGAGATCAACACCATAGAAGTGCCTAAGATGGTAATATAACACTTTTAGAGCCGCATTGTGTCTCTCGATGTACCCGTAACGTGCATACTTTCAGCTTTCACTGTATAAATTATAATGTTCTCTTCTGAATTATCATTCTGCTTAATACGTGAAATATATTTGATAAATTGTTCTAAATTTTATTAATGTAGTTAAGTTGTGATTCAGATGTTACACTTTATCATTATGCGTCGTTCTATTTCGGTCGATATTTTACTAGATCAATGACAAAATTGTCTATGTTCGTGACGCCACCGCTGCCCATATTTTAAAGTACAATGGATGTATTTTTAGTAAATTTCAATATGAATAATTATAAGTATTATTGCTTTCCACATTATACGTATCTTATATAATAAATTTTATTTTTATTACTTTCACTGGAATTTTATATTCTAAAATATGGAAGATATCAGCTGTAAAATAGAATATTGGAGGCTTTTTAAAACGTCGCATACAAATATCTCTTAGGGATGAAGAATATGAAGTCTAGGATTTGTAAAAAATTTAAAAGTGTATTTGAACTGATAAGCATTACAATTTTGCGTTAGTTCAATAGTAGTTTTTTAATATAGATTAAAAGAGTTTTTCTCAAATCTCTCACTATTTTGAGTGTCAGTAGAACGAAATTAATCTTCAGCTCAAGGTATCATTCAAGATTGACATTCCCAAAGTTAGTTCTTAACACGTTTGCATCATTAAATTTGATATGTATAAAATGTTGATAATCGTACCTATTATAATTAAAATTATTAATTCGTGGATTCTATAAATTATATAGATATATTTTATTAGAAGAATAAAAAATCTTACTAAGAATTTACATACCCTTTATCAATTTCGGTTTTCTATTTGCAAAAAGGTTAACTTCCGACCATATAACATCTTGTGAAGAAGAAAAATGCCTATTAAAAGCAAGGAATGATTGGAATTCATGGAATTCGCAGAATTCACGGAATTCAAGAAATTCATGGAATTCATGGGATTCAAGGAATTCACTGAATTCAAGGAATTCATGCAATTCATGCAATTCAAGGAATTCATCGAATTCAAGGAATTTATGGAATTCAAGGAATTCATGGAATTCAAGGAATTCATCGAATTCAAGGAATTCATGGAATTCAAGGAATTCAAGGAATTCATCGAATTCAAGGAATTCATGGAATTCACAGAATGCACGGAATTCATTGAATTCAAGGAATTCAAGGAATTCATTGAATTCATGGAATAAAAGGAATTGATGGAATTCAAGGAATTCATGAAATTCATGCAATTCAAGGAATTAACGAAATTCATGGAATTTAAGACATTAACGGAAATCATGGAATTCAAGGAATTCATGGAATTCAAGGAATTCATCGAATTCAAGGAATTCATGGAATTCAAGGAATTCATCGAATACAAGGAATTCATGGAATTCTAGGAATTCAGGGAATACATGGAATTCTAAGAATTCATTGAATTCAAGAAATTCACGGAATTCAAGACATTCATCGGATTCATGAAATTTATGGAATTCAAGAAATTCACGGAATTTATGGAATTCAAGTACGGCACATAATCCATGGAATTCGTGGATTTCAAGGAATTTAGAGAATTTACGGAATTAATAGAATTCAAGGAATTCATGGAATTCATGGAATTATAACTTGGAGTTATTTACTATAAGCAACTATCCACCTAAAAAACACTACCCGCATCGGGTAGTGTCACGCTTACCCCTATATATATATATATATATATATATATATATTGCAACCGCCAACTTCTGTGCTGGCTGAGTCAACTTATTGCCTTAAGAAACTACTCACGTATAATTAAGACGAAAACAAAATAAAAGGGATTTCCACAGAGAAAAAACAAGATTCCATTCAAAAATAAAGACAATTAATTCAAGAAACCTACTCTAAGCTGATGTACACTGGCTAAATGTCCTATTTCCTAGCTAAAACGCGTTGATTTAAAATAAGGCAATTTTATGGATAAAAATTATATGAGTAAATTTTGGAAACACAGAGAAACAATATAATTACAAATCGCAGATCGGTTCTATAGGCCTGTGTTTCCCGAAAAGTCTATGATTTCTCTCTCTTTACTTAAAATTTAATAATATATTTGATAATTTTAAAAGGTAATTCTACAATTAATATAGAGTGAAATTTAAGTTAAATTTACCGGACTTCCTTATTATGGGACTGTCTCGAGCACGTTGAAGGCGATAGCTCGTGTTCAGGTACGAGAATCTTATTATTTTGCTCGGTTTTTATTCTTAGAATCCTTCAATGTGCCGATTCTCAGAATAAGGAAACTTACATTGGGTATTTTCCCACTTGGAAGGTAAGCACTTGTCAAAACACAGTAAAACAATAATGTAAATCAATTACCGATAATCAGGTAATGGTTAATTACTTTAGGGCCTTTCGCTCACAGGTTAATCCCTTAGGGGGCTGTGAGGCCACGCGCTGACTCTACTGCCTGGGCTCGAGAGCGTCCGAGCCTCAGGTATCCCGTCGTAACCAGAAAGAGAGAGAGATATTACGAGAGAGAGAGCGTGAGAGAGGCTCAATAGAAATCATTTTTCACAAATAGTGAGGAATTTATGATCGCTTTATTTTCGAGTTTCCTGCTGACTGGAAATTCTCAAGTTTTACTAAGATTTCTCTCTTCCGATTTTCGCAGCCAATTTTGAGCAGTTTAACTCCTCTCATTGTCTGTAGATCGTGAGGTAGAAATCTTAAGTTTTCTCAACTGTAGTCTTCAAAATTATATCGACCTAAGGCTTCGGTGTAACCTCTACCTCGCTCGACAATTTTCTTGAAAACGAAAAGTTAAGCTGTTGACGCTTTTTCTCAGCCTAAGTTCCAAAGCTGTATTGACCTGGGGCTTTGGTAAGACCTCTGCCTTGCTCAATACTGACCATGCAACTATTGCTTTTGAAAAACCGGTGACTCTTTTTGCCAATAAAATCTCAGCACTGTACTGACTTGGGGCTTTGGTATAACCTCCACCTTGTTCAATAGCTATTCCTGAGATAGTAGTAGCGAAGTCAGAAAGAAAAAAGGACTGCCAGTCACGTGGATATAAAATACAAAAATGCACCAATATGCTCAATATAACGCGCGCGAGAGAACCTTTTCCAATTTCACGTCACGGAAGTCGAGAATCGCAGAGTCCCAAGAGAGAATAACCCTTTCTAGACAGCCTCAGAACGATATAATCGCTGTAGAGACTCTCCTAGGAGTTGGTTCGCGCTTCGGATGAGTGAAGAGTGTGGCAAGGGGGAGAGGATTGATCCTCAGTCCTTCCCACAGGATTTTCACTCTGAGATCTCGGCTGTTGGTGGCACAAGATTTCAAAGTGCCGTTTTTCGGCCGTGGAGCTCTTTTTATGCGGGTTGCCCCACTTCTACCCTCTCTCTTTCTTACGCAATATCCTTGCGTGGGAGTTCTTGAGCCTGCGCTCTGAAGTTTCTCCTGTGTGATGCAATTCTGCATGTGCATCTCACAGGAGTCATTTCTCTTGCCTATATTTAGGCGATACTTGTAACTCACAGGTTACAATATATTAACATTTTATTTTCTTTGACTTCCAAAGAATAACTTATATTTCACAAAACATTTAATTTCAGAAGAAATTTGTTGAAAAAGTAATTGAAAATAATTTTTTATAATGTTTTTAATATTTTTTATGTATTCTCAAAAGATCCAATTTTGAATTGCGCGCCAACTACGGCCAACCAGTGGCATCACTGATTTCATACTTCAGAGCATC
>CAKNWV010080836.1:685-11731 GCA_932074545.1 Andricus pictus | reverse complement strand
ATTGATCTATCGTCGGATGACGTCAGATGCTCCATGACTTCTTCGCAGGTTCTGAAGCTGGATCACAGCCTCCTCGATTATTGGGATGAGCTCCTCGCATTCGTCGAGCATCACTGAAGTCTCCATCTTGCTCGCACTGCTGCTCATTAAAGCAGATGAGAAAATGGTTCAATTTCAATTATTTCACAGCTTACAAGTAATTACTAGTAATGCTTTTATAAAGTATCAATACAGGAAGCATTCCTATTGGTCAATTATTGAATTTACTCGATTTTTCGAAGCCAGGGAGCAAAATTTTACACTTTGGCGGAAAATAACCCATCTCCTTTAAGGCCTCTTCACTTCTTACCAGCAACACTATGTCATCTGCATGAGCAAATGACCAAATTCTGACCCTTTTTACCCTAACTCCTCATGCCACTACGGCCTCCAACTTACTTTCCATATCCGCGATTAAAATCGCTAAAAGCGTTGAGCTAAGCGGACACCCTTGCCTTAACTCCCTATCCATCCAGGATCCCTTCAAAATCCTCTATCCTCCTCTTACCTTATCTTTCGCCTCTTCATATATCTCCCTTTCCCTCTCGATAAGGCCTCACTCCACTCTCTTTCCTTCCATAGCCTCCCACAAGCACCGCCTTTGGGATCCACAAAAAACGCGTACACTATCAACTCCTTCTTCGCTAATTCTCTATCAACCACGTGCTGAAGACCGTAGATATTTTCGATAGCACTCCTACCTAACCTAAACCCCACCTGCGTCTCCGGCAATATTCTTTTCCCCTCGACATCCTTCCGCAGCCTCTCCGCCACCACCTTCGCGTTTACTTTATACAGCATTTTTATTAGCGTAATCCTTCTATAATTTTCCTGCTCAACCTGCTTAACAGTGGGTTTTCTGTAAAATTCATGTCTTAATTTATTATCAGATCTTTAGTAAATTAGTACGTCTAAGAAAGGAACTTTTCCGTTTTGTTCAATTTTCAGAGTGACCTGGATATTATGGTGTAATCGATTGATGAAATCGAAAAACTTGTGATGTTAATCTAGTCCATGTCTTCAGATGCCAAAAGTTTCATGAACGTAAGGGCTGCTCCTTAATAATAATACTTACTTCTCTTTCAATAACCAATTCTACGAACAAACCTAAGGAGCAGCAATGGGATCTCCAATCTCACCAGTAATAGCCAACATTTATATGGAACACCTAGAAACTAAAATTTGTAACCAATCCAAGCTTAAATCGGAATTTTGGTGCCATTCCTTGCAAAATTAAAATCTCAATTTTGTAAACAAAATTATTTTTTCCCTAAACCTGAAAAATAACACGCCTGCGTCGCGCGTGATTGATGATGCAAGGTCTTTCTGAAATACAAAAGCAACTAAACAAGTAACGATAGTTGTTTCTTATCAAAAATAACTAAGGAAAGGCTACGCTATGAAAGGGTAACGATAACGTTAGCTAGTTACTTTTTTCGCGATTTAACGGTTGTTTAGCAACATTTAATTTTGAACAGGTTCATTTGTACATTAGCTAATTAACTAATTTCATGAAAATTATTCAAATATTTTCCTGAGGAAATTGTACAACAAATTTTTTTATTTGTGTTCGAAAAATACTGGCTGGGGCATTGACGAAGAAAAGTTGAAGCCTTGGGAACCATGATACATTGAATTTTTATTGTTATTTGTAATTACAGGCTGCTTGTGAAATTTTCAGGCAAGTATGGATCACAAACAATTTTATATTTTTGTTTTTAATTTTATTTTGTAACTGAATTAATGGGTTTGAGGATTGTGGTTTACAAGCGTCACTTTAAAATGCGATGCCATAGGACGATAGCTGCCTAATGGAGTTTCCCTGATCTCATCTGGGGTCAATAGAGTAATCGTGCCATTTTCCATGTTGATTTTTGCCCGTCTTTTACAGCGGACGCGAGCATTATATGCATATATTCCAGCAAGACCATTACTACTCTCTAATATTGCAAATACTTCACCAGAAAATGTTGATAATACAATTTGTTCTTCGGTTGGCATGGGCCCATAGATATTCCCTTCTACTATTAAGTAAATTGGTTTATCCGCAGGAAAAGTGTATCTTCGAAGTTCAAATAGCCGGTTCGGATTAACTTTTGGAATAAGCCGAATAAATTTGAGCTGGTCAAGTCCATATCCAAGTACGTTAGAAATAGGAAGCCTGGTACGTGGAGCTATATGGCTGCCAGGAGGAGACCTAGACCTATCACGAAGATAAAGCTTGGTAGAAGAAGGAGATCTGACTGAAGGAAGAGTCCTGTCAGAAAAATTAAGTGTGTCGGCAAAATAAGAAGTTCCGGGATGAGGAACACCAGGAATAGGTTCGCCATTAGGCAAACACTCGAACTGTATGCTCACCTCTGAAACAAGAAATATGATTTTTTCAAGTATGTTGTATATATGAGGAATAAGTAAACGAAGCATGATAAATCCATTTTTTGGAGAAAAAAAATACGTAACGCAGGGTTTTAGCATTTTTAGGACTCTAGGAATATGATTATTGACCCTTGGTTCACAAAAAAATTCTATCCCATTAAAATCTCGCTTAAAAAAAGTTGTAACCTTTAATACGATAAAATTCGATTGCAGTTTGGATCGGTTCCTTTATATTTTTCCTCTATATGACAAAATCGCGAGGAAGGGCTAAAGACATTGAGGAAAGATTGTCCTGGGAAATTTAATGAAAATACATTGTATTGTAACGACATTCGATTCGCTCATCGTAGAGTTCAAGAAATCAAACATTACCTGCCTCAACAGTTTTAATATAAAAAGGTTCTTGAGATCTTGTCTCAAACTGTGGCACTCAAAAGGGAAATCTGCTAAGTAGAAATGAACAGTCAATTTTTCCTTAGAGTAATTTAAACTAAATCTTCCCTTTCGTATCATTCCGAGGGTCTCAGCTTATGATATAAATTAAGAAAATTGTAAAAGCTTCCCTTTACTTGAAAGTCTTACACGTTCTGAACAAATATTCAAGTATTTTGCTAGCTAGCTTACTCGAGATTTCAATATGATCTTTAAATCTTAATTGCAAGTTAAAGTTGCTACCTGCATTGCGCGTGGATACTTCTCCACTTAATTGAGCATCGTTAAATTAATAATTAATGATTATTGGATTCGAATTACTAGAAAACGCAACCACTGAAGCTTTTCTGGACTAAGCGGTAGCTTAAATAAGCTAAGCTTTAAACAATTTCAAGGAGTGCTTCAACTATGTAATTACTGTAGGCAACATAAAAAATAGGTCCTAAGTATGCCTTGCGGGACTCCTGATTTAGGCTGATAAGCGTCACGAGATCATCATGCGAACAGAACATAGTGATTCCTATTTTTGAGAATATAATAAGCATGAGAAGATTGGTCGATGGATAAAGATTATGTAATTTCCTTATTAAATGCCGGTAGTTCACTTTATGAAAAGCCCTTGAGAAATCGAAATAGATTGCATCAACTTGCTCCGCACTTTTTAGCGCTACCTCAGGCATCAGCGATGCTCATCTGAAAATATGAGAAAAATTGTTTACAATAGAAAGAGGATGATGCTTTTGTATGCCAGATCTATCACCGCTCTTATAAATGGGGCACACTTTGTTTTTTTTTCCACTCTGATGGATAAATCCCACTTTGAGAAGACATATTATAAATATATGAGAGCGCTTCAATTAACACTGGATAGCAGTCCTTAACAATCAAGGTAGGTGTCCTACCAAATTCAGCTGTCCGTTTATTAGGTTATTTGTTTATTGCGTTTTCTACATACGCAGACGAAATTTGTACATTGTTCTTAAAGAGACCAGTCATTGTACCATTTATTATCGAGCACATCCTCAAAGCAAACCCCAAAAAGTTACACAAATTTAGCTCTTCACACAACTTAGAGCCCTTATAAATCATGATCCCAGGAATCCTAGTTAAAGTTTTTAATTTTAAGGCTATGTTCCAAATCTTTTCTGAATCACTCGGTAGGGAGATTCTGCATGTGCTAAATAATGTTTATGATTATCTTCAGCCATTTCTTAAATAGCTTTACAGATTTCATTGATAATGTCTGAATCAAAAGGTTGATACACACCATGGATGTGAAAGAAAAAACCATGTTTATGGTATTTCTGATTTCTCTTCTACGAATAGATCTTCTCGGGTCCTCTTATTCCCAGAAGATCCAAGTACTGAACTCGGAAGTAACAAGCACTTATTCCAACCCATCGTTAAATACGACCTTCATTTTACTCATTTCCTCCGAAAATCTAATTCCGAACGACCCGGATTTGGAGTAATTTCACAACTTTCTTTTAAAACCATGCTTAAATTTTATTGCTATTGGTCCAGGTACCGGCCAGGTGGATGTCTCAACGCGTTTCTTCGCGCCCCCAGAAAAACACAGACCAGGCCTACGTGACAAATCTCCTGTTTTCACAAGGCCCGACGCTTTTGTCTGAAAACCGTATTGCTACATTTTTTTATTTAATGTGGAAAAATGGAGCCTCTCTTTATTTTCAACAGCAACTGATTAAATTATTCATAATAATCCAAATTGGAAAAGAGCTGGATTAAAAATGCGAAGTTGATATCTTATATATTTATTGTATATTAAACAAAAGAGGAAGTTCATTTTTCACTCAGACTTGAGAGCCTCGTTTAACCCTCCATCAACGAGCTGGATTACATCAAAGTGTATTGTGAGGGTTAGTATTAGTTTTTTTATGTTTAAAATTACTTTGTTTAACTAAAATTTAAACATTATATTTTCTACCGGAAAAATATATTTCTTAGTTGCAAATCCATACCATTTGTTGAAAATTTAGCAATGATGCTGAATATTGGTTTTTTGTGGATAAAAATAAACACTTTTGAGTCAAGCTAAAAGTTTAGAAAAAAAAAGAAAAGGGAGTAAGCAACGTTTATGTACTAATAAATTTGAATATTTGTTGAATAATTATTAATATGGTTGAATATTAATCTTTTTGGTTGAAAATTCAACTTGGTTGAAAGCTGAAGTACTTACTTTCCCAAGAAGTTATTTTTTGTCTGGAAGATTCATAATTTTAGTTGAAAATTTATTTCTGATTAAATTGGAATATTGTTGAAAACTCTTTTTTTATACAAGAATAATTGGTCAAATAGTAATTAGGATATAATTAAGATCAAATCGCACTCATTATTACTTGCGTGCACCTTAATAAATCTTCTTAAATTATAGATATATTCTATGATTATACTCACCAATATAATTAAGGATAATAGCCAAGGATAATGCGAGAGTAGAAGCAATCCTCATATTTTCTAATTAGAGAAAAATGATTAATGAATTGATAAAGAATTTTAATTATAACTTATCTTATGAATATTCTGATTTCTTGTAAGATTTTATAGTCTAGCATCTCTAGAGTCTTATTATAGATTATTATGGGTCAAGCTTGGTTTTCACAGATACTTATATGTTTATGATTAATGACTTTACAACATTTATTCAGATTTAGTGTTTTCTTCAAAATGAAGGTTTAATTATTAGGTTGAAAATTCATTTTTTCGGTTAAAATTTAATTATTTAACTATTTCGTCTTTGGTTGAAGATTGAGCTTGAGGATTTTTACTAGACTGAAAGGAATTTCAAATAATTTAAAAAGATTTAATTAGAATTTCAAAAGGTGATGAAGGAATTTAAGAGATTTTATAGGATTTCAAAAATTAAATTTGATATTGCAATGCCTTTGCTAAAATTCACTGGATTTCTAAGGATTAAAATGGATTATATAGGGTTTTAGACATTTTAAGGGATATAAAAGAATTTATTAGGATTCCATGGAAAACGTATATACGGATGGACGACTGTTGCGAAAACAGGTTTCGAAACTTGCTTAAGATCGAAGCTCGCTCTTCATTGATAGATTGATTTAATTTATTTACGTTTAACAATATTTCGGGATTGGAAATTATTGCTGAAACAGTTTAAATTTGGTTCATTGGAAAGGAAATGTGTGGCGTAGAGATAAAAACAAAAATTAAATAATTGTTAATAAAATTGTTTATAAACACAGACTTTGTTGACGTTTGGTGTTAATTTATGACAGTGCATCGATCTAGCAGTCAATTGAACATACAGTAACTTCTGGGTTCAAAATCTGATTTGCACAGTCTTTTCCTCGGCGATAAAAAATCATATTCTCAAAATGACTAATTTTTTCAGTTTATTTATTTATACAATAAATAAAATAAATACCAATTTAAAAAGATACAGACGTCATTGTGTATTTATTTCTTCGCATTGTTAAAAATCAGCGATACCGGTTACAAATTGTAAACTCTAGCCGATTTTAAACAGTAAATTCCTGATTTCGACCACGGGGGCCAGTTTCGTTTAATAAAGTTTGAAACAAAATAGCAATTGGGAAAGAATGTAAAATAAATTTGCATTCATTCTTATTTGAGTACAGCTTCAAAAATCTACTTAAATTATAGAGACTAGATTAGAAACAATCCTCATATTTTATAATTAGAGAAAAAACTAGTTAATGTATCAATAAAGAATTTTATTAAAATTGTTACTCATGAATCTTCTGATTTTTCACCCGATTGTATAACATATCGTATAGTTGTTATCTCTTAAATTATATGCGTCAACCTTGTCCGTCACACGTATATTTACATTTCATTAGAGTATGTGCCAAAGAAAAAAATGAACCTAATAAATTCGTTAAAACTGAAATCATAATTTATAGAGTCGTTTACGATCAAATCAAAATTATCATTCTTTACTGAAATTCCCTGTCCCAATTCTTAATGTTATATCTTTGACTGAAATTCCCTATTTTAAACTCAAGATTAGAAGTCTTGAGTATACTTCTCTGTGTGAAGTACAAATTAAAATTCTTCACACAAATTTCCTGTCCTAAACTTGGAATTATTTTTCACGTAAATTTTCGTTCATGTTTCTTTTATTTATTGCCTTTCCCAATTCAGAACTTTAAATATTATAGAGAATTGAATGTTCGAAGTCAGAATTGTTGGAGGTTCATAATTTTATTTTTATATCCATCTCCTTGGTAGAACATTAAACTATTTTATTGAAAATACTTCTTGTTGTTCAAAATCAATTTTTTCAACTGATAATTTCACTGAAAATTGATATGTTTTTGATGAAAATGCACCTTTTTGTAGCCGACATTTAATTAAAAATTCATCGTTTTCGAAAACGCTTTCTGTTGATTCTGAGAAGTTGTAAATCTTCCAGAAGTAGAATTCGCAAGAAGGTTATCCCTTCTCCTCCTTTTTAATGAAAACGAAATTCGGGGGGCTAACTTAAGACTTTTTTTCTGTGGCTGTTTGCTGTTCATTTGGTAGAATTTGGTAGCCAACTCTCGATGTTAGAAAGTTGACATTTAATTCAATAAACAAAGAACAACCCTTCAAGGTCGGAAGCAAAACCATTTGATCTAAAAGTGGCGGAGGATGACTAAAAAATGATGAATTCAAAAAATAGGGCTCACAATAATACAAAGTTTTATATTTAAAAAAATACGTTATTTTCATCATGGTTTCGCTGAGAAGAATCAGTAATTGTCCCATTAACAAAATTTAAGAGAAATTTAACTCTTAGATTAGGTATCTTAGGTGTGTTACGATAATAGTCTACTGTGCAAAAATATTTATATACATCAATGATTCGAATCAATTGTGAAAAAATATACATTGTAATCTGATTTTTTAAGTGTCTAAAAATTATCACAGCTAGTGAAACTGAAGTTCGAGAATCCAGAATTCGTTTTCAATTAAAAAATTTGCTTAAATCTGAATATTAAACTTAAGTTTGAAAATGTTCTGCTTCGAAGGCTTGACGTTTCATATTCAATTCAAATTTTGTTTTGTCAAAATTTTTTTATTACTTAATTTTTAAAGTTGAAAAGTTATAATTTGAGACCACGAATTTATATTGAATTAACTGAAAGTGAGCAAGTATTAAGACAAGTGATTGATATATTAAAACTAATGTGTAATTATTTGTTATCACAATTGATTTCATAACATAAATATATAGTCGTAACATTTTCATCCTACTTTGGATTTATTACAAATAAAGCTCCTGGATTTATAATTAGGGAGAAAAACCAGCGTTAAAATAGGATTTTCAGGTTGTCATGACGATAGTCCACATTCTCTGAAAATGTTTAATGTGATTGGTTCTTTTGTTTGGTAATTGAGATGAATCGTAAAGGGTTAGAGTTAAACTCAATAGAGTCGTTGGCTTTCGTAGAGATAAGATCACAAGAAAACTTCATTTCTCGCCAAATTTTGGCTGCAAACTCCCAACACTCAATCCAGTTTGTGTAATTGGACTGGAGTTATTGGACAAGCTCAATTAAAAGCAATTTAAACAAACCCCTTTTTTGAAGTTACATAGGTTTATAAAGGCCGTTTAAAATGCCATAGAACATAATTCCGTATCAATAGGGACAGTTTTCGAATTTAATTTGAAAACTATAGATATACTATTATACTTACCAATTGAGTTGATGATAACCGCCAAGGATAAGATGAGAGAAGAAAGAATCCTCATATTTTCTAATGTGAAGAAAAATTAATGTCTTAATGAAGAATATTATTCACAATGTGACTACTGAATATTCGGGTTCTTTATCAGATTATATAGTGTATCATTTAGTCCTCGTCATACATTATATGTGTCATGTTTGTCCTTCTAAGATATTTAGATTTAATACGTCAGTTTTAAAGAAAAAAATATACTTACTAAAATCGTTTAAACTGAGATAACAATTTATATAGTCTTTCACGTTTAAGTCAGAATTATAATTCTTTATGAGAACTCCATTTTCCAATTGTCAAAATTATAGTTAGTCAGAATTGTAATTATTTCGAAAAATTCCCTATTCCAAGTGAAAGTTAGGATTTTTTCACAAATTTACTGTTTTGTACGCCTTAACTTTGGGCTCAACCTAAAAGCTTCTTTGAATTACATTTTTGAAATTTATAAATTGGTTGGTGAAAACATTCAAAAATTCTGAAAGTTAACTCTGATGTTGAAAATCTTATTAAACTGGTCGGTAAAATTCCTCGAATTCAAAGGATTCATAGAAATAAAAAAATTCATAGAATTAAACAAATTCATGGAATTCAAAGAATATTAGGTTGGGCCCGGGGTTGAAACGTTCCTTAAGGATTTGATTCCGGGCTGGATCCTTTAACTGCTTAGGTATCCGGGTCCGAACCCGGACCTTTTAAGTTCTGAAGGGTTTGCTTCCGAACCCGGACACTTTACATTCTTATTGGTCCGGATCTGGACAGGACCCTTGTTGGATTATATAATTATGTTACATGTTTGTGACCAATTCTCGATTATCAAATTCCACTTCTTGCATGCTTCACAGAAGGAAATGGAAAAAAACGGAAGATTATCTAAATGAAAGTTCAAAATATCCTCTTTAAAATGAGATCAGAAACAAAATGAAATATTTACTGCTTCTTGAATTGTCGTTAACGAACGATATAAATTCGACGCATACTTCCACATTTTTCGTTATGATTCGAGAACAAGTGAATATTTTATTATGTTATTGGTCACATTCTGAGCTTTAGTTTATCGAACTTTTAATTTTTTCAATGTGGTCACCCTCGAAGTACTCTCTCCATGACAGAATACACTTGGTCCAACGTTTCTTCCTGTCTTGAAAGCAGTGCTGCATGTCCTCCTTTTCCAGCCCTTTTAGTAGCTTCGTGGTTTCTCGTTTCATGGTATTAAAATCCTTAAAATGTTCACCCCGAATAATATTTTTCACTTTGAAAAACAGATAGAAGTCGCAAGGTGCCTCATTAGGCGAATAGGGAAGGCGGTCGATCGTTGTGATATTATTTTTGGCCAAAAAAATTACGCCTAACGAACGCGGTGTGCGTAGGTGCATTGTCCTGATGCAGGATCCACTCGTTCTGCGCCCACAATTCGGGTCTTGTACGTCGCACACGTTCACGCAGACGCTTCAGGACATCAACATAGAATTTCGCATTAATAGTTTGACCTGCCGGAACATATTATTGATGAAAAACTCCATGAATATCGAAAAAAACCATGAGCATCACCTTGATTTTTGAGCGACTCTCGCCTCGTCATGGACGCTCTCGGTCCTTCCTTAAACCGATCCACCCATTCATTCCCGATCGGTTTTGCTGAGTTTTACGAGAAATTTGATGTTGATTCGTTGCTCGGTTAAAACGTCTCGCTCCATTCTGCTGGCACGATCAAAATTACCTTCACAAAATAGGCACCAAAAGTAGAGATCTCACTCGACCTGGACCAAACTTTTACTGAAAACACGGGAGACTCCCCCCTAGATGCTCCAACACTGTAGCAACTTACAGTGTTGCTACGGCGGCAGAAAAAAGCAGTCCACAAACATTTAAAATTGATATTAAAATATGGTGGTGATGGCACGTCCGGTTTTAACCCTTACAAGCAACATTTTGAAGATTCTGAAAATTCTGATGAAAGCTTTTTTTTGATGTACTTGGTTCCTCTTTGTCTTGAATGCTTAGAAGATCCATTATAGTCAATAATTTAAAAAAATCCTCAAACTTGTTCGCCAAAGAATGGTGTGATAATAAAAGTTTAAAGATTTTAAAGAAACTAAATCACAAATTGTACTTGCATTTAGCAATATCGGCAAGGCACTCAAAAGAATGAAACCAAGCAACGTCGAAATTGATGGTTTCGTGTATCTACAGAAAATTGTTATGCAAAACTAAGTGAGATTAATAACTTAACGCATGTCTGGAAAAGAGTAGAAAATAAAGAAGCGTTTACTTTAGGATTAGAAATCCTGGATTTATCGATCAGATTTATCAAATGCATACTGAGGATAAGCTATCAGTTGCCAATTAAAAACTGGGCATGTAAACAATATGTGGAGAAAGATGATCGCGATACCAGGAAAGAACTCATAAAGAGAGAAATATTTCAACAGCTAGGCCTAATAGTGTGCACTCCCAAACAAGGTG
>CAKNWV010080524.1:0-12847 GCA_932074545.1 Andricus pictus | reverse complement strand
ATTGCAAAAATGTCACCGTTGGATGCTGATAATACAATATGTTCTTGGTTTGGAACTGGAATGAGGGTATTTTCTTTTGTTCGCAATCTAATTGGATAACCAACAGGAAAAACGTATCGTCGAAATTCGAGTTGTAGATTCTGATTGGTGCGGGGAATAAGTCGAATGTATCCAAGTTGTCCTAGTGCATATCCAAGTACTTTAGGTGAAGGCGGCCATCCAGGAGGCGACCTGGCTTCGGCATGAAGATTAGGCTCCTGAGGAGAAGTCCGGTCACGTAAACGTTGCCTGTCAGAAAAAGAAGAACCAGGGTTACGTTCGCTATTAGGATTGCATTCGAACTGTAGGGAATCTTTATTGGCTAAAGCTTTAATAAAATTTTTGGGGAAGATTGGTTGACGTTTGCCCACTGGACAATCTAGCATTTCATCTGTGGTGAAATAATAAGCTTTTCCGCTCATCATATTCACTTTAATTCTCGATTTTGCTTTATGTGTCGTATATATTCCACGAAGAATCCCGCTATACTCTAATATGGCAAAAATGTCACCATTCGATGTTGATAATACAATATGTTCTTGGTTTGGCACTCGAATAAAGGCACTTTCTTTTGTTCGCAATCTAATTGGATAACCATCAGGAAAAACGTATCTTCGAAATTCGAATCGTAGGTTCTGATTTGTGCGGGGAATAAGCCGAATGTGTCCAAGTTGTCCAAGTGCATATCCAAGGACTTTAGTTGAAGGCGGCCACCCAGGAGGCGACCTGTCCCTGGCACGAAGAGGATGCTCCTCAGGAGCTTGATGTATGCGACGAGAAGGAGAAGAGCGACAGTGAACAGTGCGAGGAGTATCAGGGCAATCTCTGCTTGACTGCGAACTTAATTCTGCGAAAAGAAATGGAAGATTCATGTTTCTCCTCGAACAAACTTCAAAAAGGGCTTGATACTTTATTCTCGTTTTTGGTATAATATAATTTACAATCATAAGTAAAAGATTCTGTAAAGAGAGGTTATGCCATAAAAATGTCAGGTTGAAAATAGTTGAGGCTCACTGTGTTGGAAGTTAAGACAACTTCTAGATAATTTCAGTTCCATTTTGGTTTAACTCTTTGTTCGTAAGACTAACTGCTTGGTGGAAAATGAAAAAAAAAAATTAATTTCTTTACGTTTCGCTATCTGTTCGAAACTGCATCTTTATTGTTCAAAAATGAACTTGTTGGTCTAAATTGAGCTTTTCAGTTTGATAATTAAAAAATGCTCGAATATATTCGTCTTTTTAAGTTGAATACATGTATGTTTTCAGTGAGAGCCGTGAGAACCGACCCTAATTGCCGCTTTTCATGTTCGTTGGTATATAACGGCCAGTACAGGCTCGCTTTCGCCTCGTTCACTTCTTGTTTCCGTCTCGTTTTCTCGTGCCTATTCTTCGGTCTCGAAATATGATTAAATATTATACTTTTTTGTTTTAATTTTTTTCGGTATCTTGTCACCCAATCCATCACAAAATTAGCATTATTTATGGTTGTGTCGATGGAGCTGTAAAACTGACTGATGTTAGATTTCACAAAGAGAACTTAAATCTTCTGCAGAAAACACTGGAAAAAAATGGCTATTCATCTGATTTGTTAAAAACTATATCCACGCAACCGGAAGATAGAAACTTTAAAACAATGATTGTATTGCCATACATTCAAAACTTATACGAATGTTTTTTCAGAATTTTCAAAAAAAGTAGTGTTCGATTAGTGTTTGCAATCAACAATAATTTAATAAAAACCTTACTTAGAAGTACTAAAGATAAAATTAAAAAAGAAAACAAATGTAACTGCGTTTGTAAACATGTATGTAAGAATTGTAAAAAACATACATTGGTAAACCAGCAGACCTCTGCACACAAGAAATAGGGAACATGAAAGATCTATTGCAAACAACGAAACAAATACAGCCCTAGCTAAACATGCTTATGACTTTCCACATAACTTCAACTTAGATTTAAATAACGTTGAAATTTTAGTATTAGAGCCTAATCTTGATAAACGGTTACTATTAGAAATGATACATATAGAAAGAGAGAACAACTCTATTAACTTCAGATCATACATTCAAGGCTTAAGTACTATATATAATAATTTAATTGCACAAATATGCATTCCAAAAATTTGAATTTCCCGGGCTTTGAACGAATATACGTATATATTACGCGAAATTAGTTCCATTATAATTTCATACAAATTCGCAGTCATGTCGCTATAATTGAACATACCATAAGGCTCTGCCACTTCCTTTTTTAAAAATGTAGAATATATAATAATTTGCCCTAGGATTTATCTCCTGTAAGTATAGATACGCTAATGCATATGTTTTCTTCATAAGCCGTATTCAGGTAACTCTGGTTTACTTCTAGACGAGACAAATATTTTACCAATTTTAAGGTTATGACGATCCAATTTTAAAATTTGAAACAGTTGCAAACTGACAACTATGCGCAATCGTCTAAGAAACCTTTTTTAATTTCCATTAACTAATAATAAGGTAAGCACAATGTACACTTAATTGTATTAATATGTATAAATATATTGTATCCTCTACAGAATTACGCCTTGAAAAGGACTCGGATCCGAGTCAAAACATGTCGGCAATTTTTAAATAAAAACGTCAAAAACCCGGAAAAGGCCTTCACTACATTAATATTATACTTTTTTGTCCATTACTAATTAATTTGATATCAGATGCGACTATGTTAAGATTTTTTCAAAGATTTAAATTCACTCTATTTGGTATGTTATTTTTTTCTTATTGAAAATTTATTTTTCTAATTATAACATTAGACTATATGAAAGAGGAAGGTATATTGGTATATTTTTAAGTTATTTTGAGTTTAGAGAAGTCAACACTAATTTCATATTTTATATTTCAAAGTAGATTTTTAATATGTTGTGGTGTCTAATGTCTACGTTTGGTAAATACAATATATTTGTCAGAACATGTGAAAAATCGAAAGGGCGTTCCTACTTGAAACACTTAGACTGCTATATATTTTAAAAATTTTATAAAATTGAAAGTATAATAATAAATACAAGTTTTTCAGAAATTTTATTTAATTTCGCATAGGAAAAGTTCAATCTTTTATGGAGTCCTAAACATGAAAAAAATATAGCAGCTCCAAAAATTATGGGTTATTTTTTCAGCGAAGAAATACTTTCTTATTTTCAAAATGTACTTCCAAAACATTGAAAAAATCAGATCATTAAGAATGAGGAGTTAATTTGATAAATTTAGAGACTCGTCATGTTTAATGATCTGATTTTCTCAAATTTGTCGGAAGTAGGGGAGACCGGGGCTAGTTGGGACCCGGGGCTGGTTGGGACAAAGCGAGTTTTAATACTAATATTGAACATATGTCCTAGAATACTTTTTTATTTTTAAAATGAATAGAGCATATCAACAGCTGCTAGAATTCGTCGGAGAAGTTTTTGTAACCTTAAATTTTGGAACTTTTTGCAAATGCAGTTTACCAAAAATTCGGTCAGAGTAGTTTGGGACAGATTATCGCGGGGTTTATGTTATTGCTTAAACTTTTGTTTAAACTTGGAATTTTCCCTGTCTTTACCGAAAATCTAGAAAGATGAAATCTGAAAATAATTTAAAGTGACTCGATAAGCGTTTTTCGTACTTGAACACAACTGGAAAATTAAAAAAATAAGTCGAATGTCTTTAAAAGTGATTGTTCCAACTTTCTTCCTTTTTAAAAATAACTACTGCTTTTCTAAATTGACATGGTTTTATTTGTCCCAACCCACCCCGAGCATTGTCCCAACCTGCCCCGTATACGGGGCATGTTGAGACATTGGACACGATCTCAGTTATACACTCGCAAAAATTTATATAATGAATATTATGCGCCCAAAAAATTCACATAAACAGCCAAGGATATGCACTTCAACAGCAAGTATACAACGATTCTGGAAAAGTTACAAGAAAGACGCGAACAATTTTGGGGTCGTAGTTTTCCAAAATAGCCCCGGTCTCCCCTACATTTTGTACATTAGAAAACTTTTCTATGCTGAAAAAAGTATGAACAGAGCTTCTAGATTTTTTTTTTCATTTTCAAGTTCTTATACAAAAATTAATTTTCTCTACATAAGCTCAAAGGAAAAAGCTGCAAAAATGGTGAAAATTAGTTATATTATGCAGATTAAGATACATAAGTAACATTTATGGTTTTTCCAAAACTGCCATTAAACAATTATTATTTTCTTTTATTTAAACCTCGCCCAACCGCAAGATATTATTTAGTATTCAAAATTTTTAAAAGATTTTACTGAAATTCTAAGATATCAAATATTGTAATATTTTCAAATTATTACAAAAGATTTGAACAAGATTTCACAAGTATTTCAAAGAATTTATAAACTTTTAAAAAGATTTCTATAAATTTCACAAAGATTTCAAAGATTTTGCTAACATTTCAAAAGATTCCAAAAGATTTCGCAGAAATTTCAAGATTTCACATAGATTTTGCATGCTGTTAAAGATTTCAAGGAATTCACAAGCGTTTCCATATATTTCAAGGATTTAACAAACATTTCAAATATTTTAATATGTGTTAAATTCTTTAAATTACAAATAAGCTGAAAATATACCTATCTTTCTACATTTCTGTTTCATATATTCTGTTGTTGTCGTTATATCGTCAAAAGAAATCGTAACATGTAATCAGATTTCGACTTTAACTATTCATTGCAGAAAGCTAATTAGCATTAGCGCGTCAGAGTGGCAAAAGAACGGTCCTACGAGCTGTCCGTTCTGCTTGCGACATATGTCGCATTCCTCGGAGAACCCGAGGCGAGGAACGAAAATGGACGCCACGAGACGAGGCAAAACGAGACAGCAGGTATGTCTCGTCCCGTCTGGTTTCTCGAGATTTCTCGCTCGGTGTCAACACTACTGTGACGTCATAATTGTTGACGACATAAATATACAAATGGCCAGTATATGAATATAATCTGGAAAGGGGGGAACTTACGTTTGCTCAACAGGCCTGCGAAATGGCCGCATTCATGTTTGTATTATATAATTTATAAGATAAATGATAGATATATTATAATAGTATATTCACCAATGGAATTAAAGATGAGCACCAGAGAGAAAACGAAAGTATAGACCAGCTTCATTTTCGCAATGTACAGGAAAAACTAAATGCTTCAGTGAATAAGTGGGGTACCAAATTTAACTAAAGAATATTCTATTGCGTCATCATAGTACAAATATATACGTTAGAAGTCGTTATCTCACATAAATGCGAGATGACGCCGTTATTAGAATCAATATTGTCCTTCGGAGATGCGGTTATTAGATTTTTATCTCAAAGGTATTGGCTCTGATTTGTTTATAAACTATGTAACAAAAATATTGTTAAAAAGGAAAGTTCATTGAATCACTTAAAACCACATAAAAAAATCAATGTGAAATAAAGAACAACTAATAACATGATGAAGCACGTGTGCTTTATTTTGTACTCTCCAAATCAAATCAAATATTCTAACCAAAAAAATAATAAAATCTTACAGTTTTCAAGATTGTTACCATGAATTATAAAAATATATACACGTAATAAGTGTGAGTAGAGGACAATAACCGCAGAAAACTGCACTGAGTTTAGGTGTAACATCGCTTCTAACATAATTCGCTTTATGAATAACAAATTTGCTAAGAGCGTTAAATCAGATTTTGAGGACATGGGCAATATTTCAGTTATAATTGATAAATCTGATTGTAATAAAAAATGAACTTAATTCAATGATTGGAAAATCATTAAAAACCGCACATATAAACAGCGATCTTTCAAGATATCTCAAAAGTTACAACTCTAATGCACGGAAATTGTATGGCCTGTCCAAAAATTCATAAACCACATATTCCGACAAGACATGTCATATCTTTCTGTGGCTCTCAAACCTATTATCACTAAATTTATTAGCAATCCGATCAAGAAGGTCTCATAGCAAAGTGAAACCTACGTAAAAAATAGTTGGGATCTTATCAGTAAAATTAAAAGTTTTCACATTCCAGATAATTACACATTAGTTTATCTAGATGTTAAATCACTTTTTGCGAGCTTCCCTAAGAATCTGGTAATTAAGAATCTTGAATTAAATTGGAATAAAATACAGATTCCAAGTTTCTCAACAATAGCGCAACCAAGTGGATGCCGAAATGAGAAGAGAACGGCCGGAAAACTGCAAAACGAAAGCCCGTTGTCAACAAAAAACAATTCTCAGAACTGAAAACCGCTTTAGAACCCTTACTGGTGCAATGGAATTATGTTCTTTGAAACCCAGGGATATGAGGAAATGAAGCAGATGAACTGGAAAAAAAACGGAAGAGGGCAAGATTCCGTACAGGAATCCAGCACCTTCCACACAGAGCAACAAGTCATAGTGGATATCAGCCCACCTCAGGTAAACAGCGAAGACAGCGGTAGTGAACAGACATCAAAAATCACTGCAGGAGGCCGACAACTATATAACCTACGGCTGTAGCAAGGTGGTACCAACGCAGCGACGAAGTACTGTGCCCGTTTTGCTTCAGTAGACTGTTGTTTCTTTGAAAAATTTAGCAAATTTAGTAAATTGGCATATACTAACTATGCAGCATAACCTCAGCACGTATCACATAGCGGTACCCATTCCAGATGTTAAAACTAAAAACATCGCGTTACACACCTCTTCTCTCAGTAACGTGCTTCGAAGAGTATCCTGAATGATCGTGGATAAGCTTTTGTTAGCAAAATGATGCGGAAAATGGAAAAACTTTTTAACATAAAGCAATTGACGACATCCGGGTATCATTCTTAAACGAATGGATCCCTGGAGAGAAGCCACATAGGTTTAACAGATTATATAAGACATCACGCGAACGATTATAAAGACTGAGAGAGACTGCTCCCATTCGCCATGTTTTCGTACACCACGTCGGTTCATGAAGTGACGGAGTTTACTCCCTACGAATTAGTTCTCGAAAGAGCCGCACGCGTACCGACCTCGTTTCTGTCTGAAGACCACCTGGAAACCTATAACACCTACTCCCACAATGCAAAGGAGAGATCAAAGAAGAACAATGATCGAAAGGCTAGGACGCTAAACGCGAAAGTGAATTATCTAGTATACGTAGGGATAGATGTATGCAATGAAAAATTCGATGCGCGAAGTCATGATTCATGTAAGGTCGTAGCACTAACCGATAATAATAATTTAATTCTATAAACTGAAGATGGCTCGCGATTTATGAAACATGCCGATAAGCTTGTGGTAGTTAAGACTTGAGCCGCTTGAAAGAATGAAAACAAAGTATTATTGGCCTTGATGTACATACAGCAGTTGTGTAATTATAATCAGGAACCTACACATATTAAATGCGAATAAATTCAATAAAGTCCATGATTACCCAAGAAATGATGCATACTTTCATGTGTATTTACTGCTTCTACCCTTAAATAAATCCTATTATGTGCTCCAATGTAATTTAGTGAAAGGTATAAATTTTAATTGATAAATCTTAAATTACGTGAACGTATGAGTATCCAATCCCATAGGGGAAGAAAATGCAAGCGAAATTGTCCAATTGTCTTTAAATGTACGCCAAATGTATTCGGATCCTTCTATGTTATGTATATTCAGCGGCGGGCATTTGAAAGGCCAAACATCTGAACAGGATCACTGCCCTTGCCAGGAGTACCGTAATATACTACAAGAAGAAGGGACTCCTGCGAAAGAGTATTAGTGTCTGGAGACTTACTATTAGATAGTAAGACATATAGATGACATATACGACGATACAAGAGGTCATCTACATCCCTCTCTGTTAACCACCAAACAACTAGAGGTTGTATATCCACAGGTACAGGACCATGCTCCCTAGTACATGTTTCCTACTCGAGAACCAAAAGTCAGTATCGAGAAATTGGCACAATCATGAACATCAACGATCATGGCGAGGATGCGATCTTTATGGTTCGTACTGGATATACCACTTCTCGACAAATCAGATTATCAACTCTAGCCTATTCATTCAATATCCGTACCAAAAGAAATATCTGTAACCAGCTCTGACCGGCAGTATATAAATTTTAGTTCTAGATGCAACACCGTAGATTAATCTCAAAGAATATACATCCTATCGAGTGAAGATAAATTTTTAAAATGTAAGTATCACCAGCAATATCATCTTTGCAAGGGAGCTATTATCACCGACGAGACACCTTCCAGTAAAACTTGCGAAAGTGAGCTGCCTCTCCACCCTCTCCACGCAGGTAAAGACTTTTGCGGGATTGATTTACTCTATCGACAGAGAGCAGTCAGCAGAATTAATCTGCCGCATGCAACTATTACCTACATAAACAAAAAATTTAGAATTTTTATTGTAGATCGAGAAGAAGTTAGAGGGTATTCCGCCAAAATGATTGAACCCTTACTCGTGAATCTTATGCTGGATTACGTTTATTAACAACCGTTGGACTGATTGCCTATTTTTTTCTCTCTTAAATCTCAATAGTAATATTATCCTCTGTCGCTTGTATTACAAGAAGCGATCTAGGAGATAAAGTATTAGTGACGTCAAACGAATTACTCACAATTTCAAAGAATCTGACCTCGGACAACACCATGAAGATAAGATAGAATCCAAAAATAACTTCAAGAGCCAGTAACACGGATTCAAGTCAGATCCTTTCTACTGGTGCAAATGCTACAACTCATGTTAAGTGATTAGTGACTGTGAGTGATAAATATGAAGAAAAAGAGAAAAAAATGCCCCTAAGAGTTCAAATTCAAAAAGTCCAAAGTATCGAAAGTGGAAGTGTAACATTTAATCTCTATATTAGGTTCTAACCACTACGCAGAAGCAGCTAGAATTCAATATTAATTAAATTACTTTTTGATATAATGGCTAAGGCTCTTGCGTGAATGAAGAAATTTAAAAATCACTACTAAGCCCGTATACGTCTATGCAAAAAGCGTCTAAGCCAACGATAATTTAAGTGGTGAGTTTGTTACGTACCATCCCGGTAGGCACATTTTCTTAGCTCCCAGCTTCCTTCCTGTGTGAACAAGCTATTTATTTGGTCGCCTAATCTGATCTATGATAATTAACCCCTAATAATAATATTTGAATCGCCGTAGTCTAATTAACAATTTCTTACTATTACGAAATATTTTCAAAATCGGAACTGATGATAATTGACAGCTTTAAACTCCTGAAATAAATAAACTAAACATATAAAAATTAATAATTATTAGTCCATCACATTCAAATTAAAATTAAAAAAATATTAACTTGAAGGAATCAATGAATTGTCGCTTTACAATGAACATCAAATAAAAATCAGCAATGATTGAAAAAATGCCCTACCTGACCTACGCATTCGTACCTTCGAGTCGATTAACCTTAAAATTCTTATCGCAGTTCTTTACTACTTCCTGTACTACGGAATCCGAAAAAGCACGGTTTCTCATGTCCCTCTGTACTGGACGCGAAACCGAGCAGGGCCGCGACTTCATTAATAATAATTAATTAAAGTTAGTCATTTGCCAGGAACCACCTATTTAAACGATATTCAACGGACGTTGCCCTTTAAACTGCACCAATAGACACGCGCTTCTACAAAATTCAGACGAACCGGTACGGCTTTGAATGATGGCATTGTCAATTTGGCCAATTTAATTTACTCACACAAACATATTTATGGACGGACGTATGACACTTATGTATCTTTAGTCGACGGAAGACATTGCGCGAATTCAAGTGACATAACGGCGCACAGAAGTGTAGCCATTTAAATTCGAAAGAAGCAGAGATCGTTTCCCACCGTCAAGGATGTCTAGATTCTGCAAATCAGCTTGCTACACCCAGAATAGAACCGGCGAATTCGTCCCAGTGCAGTTCCCAACCAAGTGAAAAGGTACAGGGAAAGGTGTGAAACTGACCATGTGTTTTCTATTCCATTTTATTTTAATTGAAATGCATTAGAATCAAAGCGAGAGGCAGTGCGTTAGTTATACAAAAGAAAACACCTTTTAGCATTGAGATTCAACGGTAACAGGGCAGCCGAAAAAGGAAACAGCTTGAGTTAATACGATCGTAGTCACGACCACACAAAACTAACAAATGAATTAATTAACTTGACAGCGTGAACCGCGGGTACATAAAAGTTCATTATTTGCATTGACATACAATTTTCAAAAATAATAGTTGAAATGAAAACTTCTGGAAATAAATACAATAATGCTTCAATTTTTTGATTTAATTTTTTTCCAACTTCAGGCTAAAAGCATTATTATGTTTGGCGTGATACAAATTTATCATTTCCGACAAGCAATCGGATTTCTTTATCGGCAGGAAAATAGAGTATTCGAGCCTCGAATTTCCGGTGCTGACTTGACTCGGGAATAAGCAGAATATATCCAATGATTCAAGTGCGTATCCTATTACTTCATAAGAATCAGTCCTGCCCGAAGGAGAACTGGACCTGGCATAAAGAGGAGACTACTGAGGAGAAGTCCGGGCAGGTGAAATTTTTTTGGCACAAGAAGAAGAACCAGGATTACGTTTGCCACTGGGATTTCATTCGGAATTTATGGAATCGTAATTTGCAAAAGCTTTAATGAAACTGTTTGAGAAGACTAGGTTGTTTTTGCCAACTGGACAACACCATTATTTTCTCTGCAGTCAAATTATCAACTGCTCCGCTCATCATATTTATTTTTTTTTCGCAAATTATTTTCATCTCTCCAATATATTCCATAAAGAGTCCCACTATAATCCAATATCGCAAAAACGTCACAATTCGATGTAGATAATACAATATATTCTTGGTTTGGCCGAAGCACATAGTTCGTATGATCTATGCGCATTTTAATTGGTTTATAGGCAGGAAAAACGTATCTTCGAAATTCAAATATCTGGTTCTGGGTTGTGCAAGGAATAAGCCGAACATAGCCAAGTTATTCTATTGCACATCCAAGTACTTGGGCAGAAATAGGCCTTCCCGGAGAGGACCTGGACCTGGCACGTAGAGAAGGTGAATGTTGTCTGTCAGTAGAAGAAGAGCCACTGTTACTTTCGCTATTAGGATTCGATTGGGACTGTAGTGAATCGTGATTTGCAGAAGCTTTTTTATAACTTAGGGGGAAGATTGGTTGACGGCTGCCTACAGGACAATCTCGTATTTCATCTGGGGTCATAATATCGATTGCGGCGCTTATTATATTTAATTTAATTCTCGATCTAACTTTATTGGTCGTAGTAACTGGACGAAGAAACCCGCTATACTCTAATATTGCAAAAATGTCACCATTTGATGTTGATAGTACAATATGTTCTTGGTTTGGCACGTGAATATAGCCCGTTTCTCCTGTTCGCATCCTAATTGGTCTACCAGCAGGAAAAACGTATCTTCGAAATTCGAATCGTAGGTTCTGATTTGTGCGGGGAATAAGCCGAATGTATCCAAGTTGTCCAAGTGAATATCCAAGTACTTTAGATGAAGGCGGCCATCCAGGAGGCGACCTGGCTTCGGCATGAAGAGGAGGCTCCTGAGAAGAAGTCCAGTCAGGTAAATGTTGTCTATCAGAAGAAGAAAGGATCAATGAAAGGAGCCATTGACATATCACCGGGAAAATTACGCCCATTCAACTTCAGCAGAATGTAAACCTACGAATTCGACCTTGAAAAAGATGAACGGAAAACATGCCGTATAGAAAATTCAGGAGACTGCTTGGTTCGCTGCCCCAGAATAAAATGCGCTACACCTTCAATCCCATATTACCATATAAACAACTTCATACGATATGTTCGTAAATTTCTGAAGAATGAGCTCATGAGAGCCCGTACACACATCTACAGTGTCACTTGACATTGTAGAAAAACTCACTATAACCCCGAATGGGAACCGCCAATTATTTTATAGTGGTACCCATTCCAGATGAGGAATGGATCTTTAAGGTTCGTACTTGATATTCCACTTCTCGACCAATCAGATTATCAAGTCTACCATATTCACTCAATATCTGTACCTCAAGAAGTATTTGTAACCGACTCTGACCGGGCGTATATAAATTTATATTCCAGATGTATCGCCGTGGATGAATTTCAAAGAACCTACATCCTAACGACTCAAGATTGATTTTTAGAACTTAAGTATCTTCAGGAATATCACGTTTGCAAGGAAGATCTTATCATCCACCAGACACCGTCCAGTAAAACTTTCGAAAGTACGCTGCTGTTCCACACAGTACCAGACACGTTTAAAATCTGCGATATCAAAATTTCATACTAGAGCGACTCATATTGGATCAAGGTGGATACTTCATCGGGATGGATTTATTCTCTCGACAGGGAGCAATTAGCAGAGTTAATCTACCCAATGCTACTATTAATAAAAATTCAGTTATCAAAGTTTGAAATAGTTCTAATAGCTCTACGCTGTATATTGAAAACAGAGTTGGACACAATAAGCCGAAGATTAACATCATGGATGTAATGCTTATTAGATCACCAAAAGGAAGAGTTACCTACCCACAAAAAAATGTGGAATTCTTATGGGAGATCGAGAAGAAATTACAGGCATTCAGTGAACACAAGGCATTTCGCAAAAATCATTGAACCCTTACTCGTGGAACTTACATGGGATTAGGTTGATTACCAACTCTGGGATTAATTACCTATTTTTTTTCTCTCAAATCTCACTAGTAATATTAGCCTGTGTCACTTGTATTATCAAGAAGCGATCTAGGAGGTACAGTATTAGTGACGTCAAACGAATTACTCAAAATTTCGAAGAAGCTGACC
>CAKNWV010080467.1:0-10476 GCA_932074545.1 Andricus pictus | reverse complement strand
TCGTGCAAGAGGTAACGTGCGGGCAAAACTAAACATTAAAAGCAGCACGGTTGCCGCATTGACCCCAGAAGAAATCAAGGACATTCCAGTAGGCAGGGTTCGCCGCATCTCACTTGATTTTAGAGTAGAGCATGTAAACGGCAATGATGGGTAAGTTACTTTTAAAAATAACCTAGTTATCGTCTAGTCATATTTTTAGTTCATTTTGTTGTCAAGCATGTAATCCATGAAAAACGAGGACTCAAGAGTTGCTGAATTTTATTAATTTTTTTAAAATTCCTTTGCAATTTTCTTGAAATCCGCTGAATTTAATGGATCTTTCAAGGATATTCTATTTTTTTCAATTCATCCTGCAGACAATTAAATTGACATTGAATTTTTATGAAATTTATGTGAATCTTATTTACTATATCTATTCACTTCCATTTATCTAGATCTAATTGAATATTTTTAGATTTCAAAAATTTCGTACTATTTATTTGAATTACTTTTAACTTACCTTGATTTGGTATGAGTTACATCCAAATGACTCAATTTGCTTTAAATTCTTCCAAATGGACTACACTTTTACCGAAAATAATTTCTTTGGAATTTACTCTGAATGCTTATTTGTTTATTCTAAATTCTTTTAATTTCTTTTGAGTTTCTAAAATTATCTTCAATTTTTTTAAGTTATATCAACTTTGTTTTCAATTTAATAAAATTAAAAAATTCCACTGTTATTTAAAAATTATTTACAATTTGAAAAGATTCCAAGTAAATCCAATAATTTCAAATGATTTCTTAAATTTAAAACAAAAAAGAGTATGAATGATTTTGATGTTGTACAAAAAAAAATTGGAAATGTTATAAAATTTTCAAAGATATATATTAAAAGTGATTATTTTCCTTGAACAATCAATTTGGAGAGAATATTTAATAATATTTTGAAACATTACAAAAGAATTCAGAAGTTATAAAAAGATACGAATATAATTTTAAACTTGAAAATAATCTAATATATTTTTGAAAAATTTAGATTTTCAAGATCTGGAGCCAAAAGCTAAGAAGCTCTTTAAGAATTTTTAGAGATTTCAGGAGAATAAAGAAATTTTTCCTAAAATTTGTGGAAACATTTTAAATCACTTTATAATTTGAGGCTAGATTCAAAAAGATTTATAAAGAATCTCAAATATTTCCAAAATTGATAAAAAGGATTTTGGAAGATTGTCCTAATTTTTTTTTAATTTTACAGAATTTGTTCAAAGTTTGAGGAAAAATAGAATTATTTTAAAATATATTGAGAAGTTTATAAAAAATTCCATAAAAATAATTTAAAATTTGAAAAAAAAATTAAAGAACTTAGAATTCAACGTAGTTTTTCAAAGATTCTGAAATACAATCTATAAGTTTCTTCAAACTTTCAAAAACTTTCAAGATAGTAAGAAAATGTTCCAAAGATTAATTGGAACATCAAAAGTGACTTTTTATTTTAAAAAGTTATTTTAAGATAACATTTAAAAACATTTAAAAATACTACGAAAGATTTGAGTCATTTTAAGAGATATTACAGAATTTCTGAAATTTAAAAGGGAATAGAAATATTCTAAATTTTGTGAAATTGTTAAAATATTGTTTAATTTTTTCCAAGCGCGCTTAATGATACTAGTATATCTAAAAAGTGGTGTAACAATATATTTCGAAAGTTTCGCAATCGTTGTTGTCGAAAACCTGATTGGCTTATCACTAATGAAAGTTATTTTCTCTTATAAATCAAAATGATTTAAAATTAAATCTCCAAGCAATCCCTTTTCATAAAAGATCATAGAAAACCTTGCGCGTATTTAGAAACATTTATGCTAATTCAATAGCGCTCCTATTGTTGGCATTTCCTACGGCAGGCCATTTTTTTCTTCTTCTCCTTCTCCTTCTTCTTCTGCTCCTTCTTCTTCTTCTGACAAATAAAATTTTTCTGCCAGTTCTCTTTCTCCTGCCGAGTCACGTCTTCGTGTCAGGCCCAGGTCTCCTGCTTCCAGATGCAAAAATCTACCTACCAGGCTTATTTCTTCTGACGGATCTATATATGGACTTGACGAACTTCAGTTTATTTTGCTTAATTCCATTAGAAATCTGAGAAGAGTATTCAAACTTCGAAAATACACTTTTCCTGCAAATAAACCAATGTTATTACTCGAAGCACATAATAAATATGTACCGATTCCTGACGCAAGAACCCATTGTATTATCAACATTTTCTGGTGATGTCTATGCAATATTGGAGGGTAGTAACTATCTTGCTGGAATATATGCATACATTCCTAACATTGGTAAGAGACGGATAAAAATAAACATGCAAAGTGAAACGATAACCCCATTGACCACAGGTGAAAAGGGGGAAGCTCCAGTAGGCCGCTGTCGCCCCATCTTAACTAATTTTACAGTGCAGCATGTAAACTACAGTCATCGACGGCAGTCAATCAGTTAAAAAAATGTAAAAATAAAAACAATAAATGTTTTTGATTCGAAACCACAGTCAAATATTACGAATAACTTGCAGTTACAAATAATAATAAAAACTCAATGTATTATGGTTCCTAAGGCTTCGATTTTTCACCAATGCCCCAGCAAGTCTTATAATAATATTCCTATGACACAAGGTCCCTTTAGTGCGTGTGGAACACAAATCAATCTCTGAAGATTAGGGGTTGATTTCTTATGCACGTTATTCATATTCATTTACTGAATTATTAATTCCACTTAGTAACATCCTAATTGTCTTCATACCTTTTTAGAACTTTTTATTTGCTGATCCGTAGGAGATAAGTCTTGTCTAATGGACGCTTGATATTCAAATATCGTTAGTCAGATTCTGGTATATTTTAGTTTGTAATATTTGTTTTATCTTCAATCATATACTGTTTATATTTGAGAAACTGACAAGCATTATCAATAATTTAAAAATCATTGAATTTCGAATCTCTATAAATTTTCAAATGTTACGAAATCGAAAGAGATTATTTCAAAACGCTATTAATTTGAAATTTTATGAGAAATAAAAAAACTAGGTGTCTACTTCACATTGAGAATCGGTAAATAAAACCCTCAGAAATAAAAAAAATTCTTAATTAATATTTAAAAAAAAATTTTAACTTCAAATAGAATAAAGGGCATTTTTCTGTTTTATTTTGTTCTCAAAGCGAAGCTTAGTTGTCTTTATTTATGAAAATTAGGGATGTTCCATCCGTACTGACAAGTTCAACATTAGTTAATTCTTAAACTATATTCACAAAATTAAGAACAAAATACCCACTGATTATTGCAACAAATTTTAGAAGATAGCCTCAAGCGTAAATAATAAGGAAATACAGCGGTATGCCTGCTACTCACGGTTGGTGTCGCGCCGAATAGTTTCGCTAATATTCTATTTTTCTGACTAAAGCTCGATCTGATTTTTGGCTTGCAATGTGCGTGGGTATCGATGTCGCGGGTGCTTTTTTGCTGCAATTGGATTTCATCTGTTTTGGTGTCAAAACCGTGTTTGAAGTGGAGTTTTTGCAGTGCTACTCCGCACCATCTGTCCAGTAAACATCAGTCGCTCACGTGTAATCAGCTGACTGTACACCACCGTATTTTGAGATGATAGAACCCGGGATGGAAGCTTCACACGCTAAAGGGTTGGGTGGACCAGATTAAAAATGATCGTTTGATCCTGAAAGTAGAGGCTGAGGCCTTGAAAATCCGAAACGAGAAGCTTGAGAAGAGAAATGCCGTGCTGGAAGATGATGTTGATATTTACTTACGGAGGAAGTTATTTACCTCCGGAGAGATGCACGTGACCGGTCCTCATCAAGCTAGGCCTGCCGTCGCATAGGCCTCGTTTTTTTGAAAGGGCTAAAGATTCTTCGATTATGGATCTTTCGGTGACAAGCGAAAGGTCAAATATGGAGAGAAAATTGAGAACCCGTCTATGGGAACCGAAGAGGAGACTGTCGGAAAATGGATACGATATGTCAATCAGGGGGAACGATTTCATTTACAATGGAAAACCCCTATCCAAGGACGACATTTACTCGATGGGCACTGGCTCTCCTCCTAGTTCGACGGAGACACTTCTCGTCGCAAAGAAAACCGTCAGGAGATAGAGAGGAAGACCGCCGAAACGAGATGGGTCTGGGTCTGCTTCAGCATCCTCGACTGGGAAAAGCCAACGGATAAGGACTGGCTCAATTACATACTTTCTCTCCGGAAATCAGAATGCCAATGGTCCACTCTCGTCTAGTCAAGGCAAGAAATCGATACCCCATAGAGATACCAGAAACTCTTGCGTTTGTGAAACGCGGCTCCTGGCGGCTCCTGTAGCTCTCCCCTCCTGGCTTCCTCATCATGAATGCTTTTTGGCGAGGGCAACAAAAGTGAGTAATTTTGGTAGAGCAAGTGGGGGCTTAGTCATATTTGTAAAGTGAAAACGGTATGCTTTCGAAGTCCTTGATATATCCCCTGAGTGGATCTGCATAAAGTGCGCCTTGTCTATATCACGATTTATAGTCGGCTTGATATATTTTAAGCCGGGGCTAGACAGTGAGTCAATTTGCGAAGTTTGGATTCAGTACTTGCGTGTATAGAGGAATTATATCCTTCTATTCCCGTAATTCTGGGTGGGGATTTTAACGCGCGTATTGGTAATCTAAATCAGGTACCTTATGCAGCTTTCCCGAAAGAGGGTAAATGCGGTTGCGGGATGATCCGTGTTGGGTCGTGACGTTTGTAGAAGGGGTCTTGCTTTGGTTGAAGGTTTGGAAGTGCATGGCTTTGCTTTCCTCAACGGCAGATTCGGTGGTGATTGACCTGAAAGCTGCAATCGCCTGTCCTGCGGGGATAGGAGTACTATCGATCGTGCGGCTTGCGATCTTACTTCAGGTAATGTAATTAAAGATTTTGAAGTTATTCATATTGCTACTCGCCCCCACCATCTACCGATCTGCGTAGAAGTGTCAAATGTACGAGTGCGAAACTCATATGGAGAGCGGCTAGGAGGGTGGTATTTCTTAATAGTTTTTCGCTCTCTGACCCACACGGGGGCGACGGGATTGGATATGATTGCTAAGCCTTCCTCCTTAAAAAGATGGAAAAAAGTCTAAGGTTTGTAAAGTGTCTGGGTTCGCGCAAGAGGTCATCATTAAATATAATTCAGATAAAAGGGCGTGAATATCTCTTATGAATGCTAAGAAGGAAAACTACAAGAAGGCTTTCCAGAATGCTCCTGAAGCAACCTTGCCTGGTCCGTAAACACACATCCTATCCTGGATGGGTCGATTTCCAAAAACGAAATAATTGCTGTCATACGGACATGTAAACCAGGGAAAGCACCAGGTGGTGATTGCATTTCTGCGGAATCTCACATAGCGCTTTCCGATTCATGAGTGTTGAATGCCAATGAGGTTAAATTCCTTCACACACAGCATGCAACATATTGAAGATGGCCTTAAATTGTTTAGAGAAGGTTTTGAGTATGGGTGAAAAGAGGCTTCCTAAAGTTTGTTTAAAACGTCTACAGGTCCTTGCGGACTCAGATAGGGCAGTTCTTAGAGATGTGGACCTGCACAGGTCCTCTCTTCAGGTGCTGCCTCGCCTCTGGATTAATACCATGGGACAGCAGTACCTTTATGGCGGAATACCGTTCAGACACATTAGACTTCCTGCCCAGGTACAACCGTTGTCTGGCCAACCGTCACACGGTCAGTCCAACTTTGTGCGCCGCTGGTCGGGTCAACCAGCTAAATGATAACGGTCGACCGCCTTTGACTTCTCAACGTCGGCCCGACATTTTGTATGAAGTCGGCCCAACCTTGGACCAAAATGTGAGGCCGACTTCGATTTGTTTAGGTTCAAGGTATTCAAAAAATTAATAATAATTTATTGGGAGTATTTTTACTATAAATTTTAATGGTCCTGCTTAGAATAAATACATATATTACATTTTAAAACATTGAATTACAAATATAATTTCTATCGCTACGGGGTTTCGAACCTACATCTGTACCTAAATCTATTGCCTAGCAGACGGGAGTGTTATTTATTACTCTATACCTACAGAATTGGAAGTAAAGTAAATTAAATATTAACGTGAATATAAGTTTAATAACTTTTAAGTAAATAATGTAAGCCCATTAAAATTTTTAGGGTTTTGTAGCCCCGGGCTGAAACCCTTAAATTTTTTTTTCAAAATTTTGGTTTGAATTTTTTTTCAACAATTTTCTTTCAAAAATTTTTCTTTAATTTTTTTCTAATATTCTTTTCAAAATTTTTTGAACAATTTTTTTTCAAACAATTTTTTTTTCTTGGCGGCCACTTTGAATAATTTTTCTTCGTGTAATATTTTGTTTTTTCGCTTTTCAGGCTATTTTACAACTTTTGATAATGACATAAAATGTGATTTTTAATGAGCATTTAAAATTCGCATCGACGGATCTTAGAAATGTTATCGCGTACAGCGACGTCGGGCGCATCATGATGACTTGTACAAGCATATGTTATTTCGAAGGTTGGTCATTTCTTTCCCAGAGTCGGATGGACCGTACTTTCACGGTCTTTTTGAAACCATGAACCAGCGTTTGTCCGACGGCCTGCGCATATTTGGGCCAAGGTTTGACCGACCATAGGGTGCACCAAGGTGACTTGTGGATAACAGACTGCTGTGTACAGAGTCGGACCTACCGCATTCTTGCGGTCGTACCGACCAATCTGCCACGGTTTATCCGATCGTCGGCTCAAAGTTGGGCCAGAATTGGACCGACAGTTGGCTTTTCGTGAACCGTTGACTTCGGTTGCCAACGTCGGTGAGACAATTGCAGCTTGACAACACCTTAGTCGGTCCAACTCCGGTTACCGTCGATCGGTTACCAAAGTAGGGCCGAATTTGGGCCGATGGTCAATCTCTGGCATCCGACAGAATTTCGCATCTGGGTTGCGTCTTATGGGAGACGTGAGGGGTAGATTCTCATTGGGGGATCTTTATTTTGGGTACACTAGGCGGCAACTCTGCACAATCTGCAACCTGGGGGTGGAGTACAATGTGTTTCATTTGTTGGCAGAATGCTCTATGTACAGGGCTGTCAGAAAGAATTTTTTTGAGTCCGCGGTTGGCCTTAAAGCTTCTAGTCTGTTCTGGACCGCTCTCCTGAATAGCCCGGATAAAATAGAATTATTGCGTGTCAATAAACACTTGTCCAGTGTACTGAAAGTGAGGGCTTCCATAAAGTATACGTAGTGTAAATTGTCTACATTGTGTTAATAGTACAATAGAGTAGCTTATCGTTTAATTCAACCCCTTTTTACAGGTCTTTTGACTTAAGCAAATATCGCAGCTAGCTTTAGGTATTATATATGTATCGTGCAAGCTGTCCTGAAAGAAATAAAAAAATTATAATTGTTTATTTAAATGTAGCTATTTGCACGTATTCAATTCACCAAAGCTCATTCTAGGCGTTGAAAGGTTCTTATCAAGACAAAAGGGACGATATCCTCATAAAATCCAAATTACTCTGATTTTCATGAATCAATAATTACCGGTCTAATTTTTCACAGTAATGTTCAAAAATGAAAACATGTTATTTATTGTTAGAAGACTCAAAGAAAACTAAATGGTCAGACCCACGGATTTCTGAATTTTATTGTATTTTTTAAAAATTCCTTTCAGATTCATTTTGCATTTTTTGTAATTCCCTTGAAATCTAGGGAGTTCATTAAATTTATATAATTTATGTAATTATGTTTTTATTTATTTTTATGTAATTATGATGCTAATAAAAAGCAGTTTATTAATTCTATGTAAAAAATTGGTATAATAAAATGCTCTACAATTTCTCACTCATTGAAGTTGACTACCTGATTGGTTGCATACTGTGCGAAAATTGCTCTAATTGTTTAGCTTTATTTTTCTGTTTGAATTTTAAGGAACTTTTTCAATCGAAATTTCCGAATGAGGAATTTTAATTCTAAAAATTTAATTTTATAGGAGAAAATTAGAATTGAAATAATTCTTCAGTAATTAAGGTAACAATCATGTTCTTAACTTTTTGACCAACATTTTCAAAATGACGGAAGGTTTTTACTCATAACGCCTTGATCATAGTAAATAAGGCTTCATGTATTTATCTATTATTTAGTGATTCAGGATTTTCTGCACCATCAATTTAGTAAATTTAAAGTACTAAGTATTATAATTTGTCAATTCAATTTATTTCCAACTGTTTCTAAACATTATTGATAAAAGAGAACAGTTTAGTTTTAAATTGTTTTTAAATATACCGGCAACAAACAATTTTTGGTGTCGGCAATGAAATTTCGAGGATAATTTAAAATTATATAGATTTTTTTTCGGTTATATTTTAAAACATGAATTTTATGTTTTGAAGATTTTAAAATATTTTGAAAAAGAATCTCAAAGATTTTACAACTTCTTTTTAATTTTTACAGGATTTTAAGGAAATAGTGTAAAAGCTTTTAATTATTTCAATAGATATTTCAAAGTTTGAGAAGATTCGAAAAGATTTAAAAAGAATTTAAAAAGAATTCTAGACACTTTAAAAACGATGTAGATTTTTTAAATTTTGAATTGTTTCTTGAGATTTTGGGAAGAATTTTAATTGATGTTTGAGTTTGATAAATTAATTTTTTTTAAATATCTAAAAAATTTTCAAACATTTCAAATGATTTCCTAAGACTACGCAAAACAATATCGAATATTTTAAATCAAAATTATTTAATTTTGTAAAATTGTAAAATTTTAAAAAAATTCCGAAAGCAATTTGAATTTAAAAAATGTATATATCACAAGTAATTATTTATCTTGAAAAATTTATTTGGAGAGAAAATTATCAAGCTTTTGAAACATTACAAAAGATTCATAAAGTTTTGAAAACATCAAAAAATAATATAAATTTTAAAATTATTTCAACACATTTAAAACAAATGTAGATATTTAACGATTTGAAACAACAGACTTAAAAGCTTTTTAAAAAGTTTAAAAAGTTTTCAAATAACACAAGGTTTTTTTTAAGATTTCTAGGAAGATTTTAGATAATTTTTTATGTCACAAAATTTATTTTAAGATCGTGTTTAAAAATATTTTAAAACACACCAAATGTTTTTATAAATTGTCAAAAAATAATCTGGAATATTTTGAGGAAATTCTCTTTTACTTTTTCAGAATTTGAAAATATATCCAAATTTTTTTTAATTTAAGAAGATTTGAAAATCTTTTGAATTAAATTTAGATTTTCAGAGATTTCGAAATACAATTTTGAACAGTATCACATATAAAAAATGTTCAAAAGTCCTTTTGAAATTTTAGAATCTTCTTTCTTTCTTAACTGAAACATATGTGTTGTTAAAAATTCATCTCTTTTGGTAGAAACCTCCTGTTTTTTCACTAAAATAATAATTTTTTTGTGCAATTTTGAAATCTTTTTTTTTTGACAAAGATTTAACTATTTTGTTGAAAATTAGGCTATTTAGATGAATTCGAAAATTTTTTACTTATAACTAAAAATATTTTTGATTGAATTATCAACTGTTATTTTTTTCGTTAAAAACATATATTTTTGGTTAAAGGTTTAACTACCTGGCGAAAAGTTAAACCAATTTATTAAAAATTTACTTTTTTGTTAAAGATTCATCATTTTGGTTAAGAAATTAACTATTTTATTAATTTTTTTTATTGCGAAGTTTACTGCTTCTTATTAAATATCTAAATGTTTTTGGATTTAAATATCAACTATTACACTTTTTGAAGAGAACCCATCTCCATTGGAAAATATTTAATCATTTTTAGCCAAAAATATAGATGGTTGAAAACTAATTTTTTGGTTCAGGGCTCTAGTAGTTTGTTGAAAATTTGTCTCTTGTTGGATTGATTCGACTGTTTTTCATTCAAAATAAAAACCTTTTTGCATCGAAATATCAACTGTTACCATTTTTGTTGAGAATTAATCTTTTTGCATGAAAATTCAGATAAACGGAATGGTATATGGACTGGGCAAACTTTAGTTTATCACATTGTAATATTAATATTTTCTGGTGACGTCTTTGCAATATTGGAGAGAAGTAACCATCTTTCTGGAATATATGCATACATTCCGCGTACTAGCGGTAAGAGACATGTAAAAATAAAAATTCACAGTGGAACGATTACCCCATTGACCAAAGATGAAAGAGGGGAAACTCCAGTAGGCCGCATTCGCCCCATTTTTAGCTATTTTACAGTACAGCATGTAAACCACAATCATCCACGTCATCCACTCAATAAAAAATTTAAAACTAAAAAAAAATTAAAAAAGGTGTTTGGAATACCGAAATGGGTTTTCAGAAATGAGCACAAGTGGCACTTTCTAAAATAAACGCCAAAGGGGTTCTGAGAAGACCATGCAGACAGGCAAAGGGGCAATAAGCTGCACAAAAAGCGCACGATGAGAATTTTTCGTTTTAAGATTCAACTAT
>CAKNWV010070997.1:0-10598 GCA_932074545.1 Andricus pictus | reverse complement strand
GTGTTTCGTGAGCCCGTGCCTTGATAAAGAGGAAATTGGATTTAATTGTATCAAATAAAAGAACCCGTTCCTACGATACACTTAAGTGAGGGAGTTTGTCGCATGGTTCAAGAAATGATTTTTATAAATGTTACTGGCATTGAAAAAAATTTAATAAATAAAGATGTTATAAAATTATTAGACGCAGAATTTTATTACTTTTCATGACGTTATGGCGACCAAGTTTTCATTTTATGATTACAAAAATTAAAGCACTTCAGCAAAAGTTTAAAAAAAACAGACGTGTAGTTTACTTCCGATGGTAGTATATTATTATTTATTATTTTAATTATTATTGCAATAGTATCAATGGTTTACACTCTACAGTGTATTTCATAAGCTTTTTACCTGTTTATGAAATACTTACTTGATATTTTTTCGGTGTAGGGATATACAACCCAAAACTACTTTTGTGATACTCTCATCGTCTTGAAGAGAACGACGTTCTGACCTTTTGGAATTGTCATTTTCGTCTATTAAGATATTCTCGAGTCGATACCTGCAAATTTATAAATTATTATGAATAATAAATTGGCAGTCCACGACTCGTCCTAAAACAGGCTTAAGGGCCAGATTGAACCCACAATCTGACCCATGTGGACCCCCAAGGTGACGACAGACATTCCCCCACCACCAGCGTACTGTAAACCTTATAGTCTTTTCCTTACTCGGCAAAACCTATGTCGATGAAGTAACTGATACTCAGCCGGCGGAATGAAAAAGAAAAACGTAATTGAGATTTCATTTGGCACTTTGTAGTGGATACATTGCACTGGACCCGGGGATATATATATAATTCGGGTTTGGCCTGCAATTCGCCTTGAAGGTATTTCCAGGGCCTCCGCACTGCTCCTTTATCCCACACTCCTAGTATTTCACGCTTGACTGAAATCCCTCTCTTGACCCTGGAGGGCTTAACTCTCAGCCCGAAACCGCCGCGGCAGCGCTTCTCGGAATTAATAAAGTCGAGCTAAGTGTATGCAGGTCCGAGTGTGTTGTTTATTTGACTTTAAATATTTCGGATTAGGAAGCTCAAAGATATTATTAATCGTTCGTAAATAAGGTGGTATCTTCAACCCAAGGTCGTCATTAATTCATGGCATGCATTAGTGCACGGATATAGGTGTTCCCGGGTAAGGAAAATACCACAGGGGTAACAGTGCGCTGGTGGTAGGGGACTGCTTACCGTCACCACGAGGATGCACGAGGTTGAGAATGTACATACGATTTCGTCCCGAAACATGTATGAAAACGAGTCATGGTTTGTCCAAAGAAGGAATAAAATAGTATAGCAACTACTATTTTTTTCATAAAATAAAATTCCTTACCGAAGAATTGCGAACATTCCACAAATATGTTCAGTGTACACTACATACATTGCATCAATAGTTACAATAGTTGTTGTATTTAATAAAAAATTTAAATTTTCATGCATTGTAATATGATAGTAATATGTATCATCATCAACAAAATAGTTTGATTTATAAGTCCTTTTTCTTAACCTTGTCTCATTTAAAGGTTTGATAATATTAAGAATTTGTGACGAGTAACCGGTCAGTAAATATAAAATCAATGTGAAGTATCCGTAAACTATAAAATAATAAAGTTTTATTTTTTTAATCTGAAACTACACATTAGGGTAGCTCATAATATACTTTTTTTTTTTGATTTTCTAAAACCTCGAATCGGAAATTAATTAAAATGTTTTGAAATCCTTTTGAATTTTCTCTGAACATTCATTTTTCAAAATGAAACATTCCTTTTACCAGAAGTTATCGATTTCTTTAATTTTTTGAAATAACTATTTTTCAATTGTAGGAACCAATATTCCTTAGCTCTTTGTTTCAACAGCACAAATTGTTGCCAGTAAAGTACGTAACATTTCATAAAAGTTTTATAATTTAACAAAAACTGAATGGTTTATTTCGACATCTTAATCCCAACTTTATCATAAAATCACAACTTAAGGGGTGTTAATACCACCCTTAAAATTGTTTTTATAAAAACAAAATTTAAGGATCACGTGGTACTCCGATAAAGAATTTCTTTTATTGTACAAGACAGGATTGTTAAAATTGTAGAAATGAAAATTAAAAACTTTAAAAAGTCATATTTTGTCATAAAAACCTCCACAGTGACTTCTAGATATATTTTTTTAATCTGGCAAAAATAGGGGATCATTTGCTAACCAAACGAAATAAATTTTCGCGTCAAGGTTTTAGAAACTCTAAAAAAGGGTTACATGGCAGGGACCTAGAAACATAAGACTTGCCCCTTACCTATATATATCAATGATAACTTTCTTCCTTCATTGGCAAATTTTTGAAAAATATTAACTTCTGGTCCAGAAACTAATGTACAATTTGATTTTATTTCATCCAAAAGGTACTTCATCTGCCAAGAGAATTTTACTTCATATAAATAAAAACTATTAATATTTAAAATATAAGTAACGTTTGGAAAAAACTGTACCTCTTTTGAATGAATAATAAAATTTAACAATCTTGAAAAACACGATGTAGTCATAATGACAGCTGACAAAATGTTAATAGAGTCATCGAAATTATTTGTAGTTACAAAACCACAAATCTGCCAACGACGTAATTTTTTAATTAAAATAAAAGCTTAATTGTTCCGAATAAAATTGAAATATGTGAAAAATGCCATGTTCCAAGTGTAACAATAAAAAAATTTCATATGATAGGAGTATTTAGAATTTTTGAAATAATAATTTCGAATTTAAATCGCTTGAAACTATAAAAAATATATAGAACGTTTTCAAATTGAAAACGTCACAAACGAAACAATTTCAAATTAGAAACGGTTAAAATTGCAAAATTTGAGATTAAAATTTGTTAAATTGGAAAATTGCATGCGAAAGGAGTTGAAATTGTGTAATTTCTAATTCGAAGCGTCCAAAAGAAATAATTTTAGATTAGAATTTGGAAAACTGGACCATTTAAAAATCATAGGAATTGAATTTCTATTATTTCTAATAAAAACGTTCTGATTGAAAACTTTTCAATTTAAATCATTGTTTATAATATCAGATTTAGATATTCTAACTTATTTGATTTGAATTTCAGTCGGTTAAAAATTTAATAATTTTACAATTAAATATTCTAAATTGTTTGGTTTCAATATTTTAATCGTAGACTCTTTTCTGATTTGTGAAATTCTTGAAAATGGGAGACTATCAAATTGAAAGACTTGATAGTTGTACAATTTTGAGTTTAAACAATTTGTAATAAAACAATTATTGTGAATTAAATGCCCTCAGAATAAATTCCAAACCATGAAAAATCAGGACAGTAGTTTTTGAAATTGAAGGCTTGAAAATGAGAAGATTTTAGAACCACAGGTATTGAAACTTTAATTATTTTTTTGCGAAGTGTTCAAAATATTGAACATTTAAAAAACAACTAAGAAAAAAATAATTTCGAATTAAAAAGCATTAAATTCTTCAATTTTAAAGATTGAAATCATATATAGTAATCTCTTTGTGTATTATTTTACTTTAATTTTTAATTTTCAATGTAGTTTTTTGAAATCGCCAAATTTCTATTTCAAGATTTTTAAAAAATCTTTAAAATTTTTAACAAATATTTGGATAATTAAAAAAGTGAATACTAATTCCCAAGTTTGACTTTTTTTAGAAATTAATACCTTAATTTTTCACTTATTGGAATTTATTGTCGAAGAATTTTATTCAAACTCGTTTAATTGCAAATCCTTTGAACCAAAAGTTGTACAACTGTCAAGTCTCTCAATTTGATATTCTATAATATCACAGAATTGAGCAAAATCAGACACTTTTCTACTTTCAAATTGAAACAAAACAATTTAGAATATTTAAAATTGAAATTATTAAATTTAAACTGGACTACAGAGATTTTTGGAACTTTCAAAATTAATAAATTCAAACATGTAGCGTTGAAAATTGAACTAAAAAAATAAACAAAAAAATTAAATTAAAAAAATCGAGAGACAAAATACACCCGAAAAGCGAGCGGAAACATAGGAGCTTCAAGGTGGATAGAATGAATGAATCGTAGATTATTATATATATATTACCAGTGTAAAAAGGAATGAACTGAACATAGTAGCAAAAAAAGCAGAAATAATAATCTTTTGATACGTGGACTGATAAGGCCATTGTCCAATACAGGACATTGATACTTTGCTGAGTCTATAATAACTTGAATCGAAGATGTCCATCGTTCGAAGGTTTCGTTCTGACTGAGGCTCGCATTTGCTACAATATAAAAAAAAAATAAAAAATGCACATGTATAGCTTGGGAAAATATTTATGAGAGACCACATTTGAAGTGTAATTAATCTATAGCTTTAATTACGCCACGCGAGTCCATGTCGACGAACTCGTGAATTTAATAGCTCATACGAGGGATATAATAATAGACTTAGTTTCCTTCGCTCGTATTTCTTGGAGACATTTTAAAATATTCATGAATCTATACATTTTCAGAATCTTATTTTTAGTACCTATAGGTGAGATGTTTTTTCTGCGGAAAGAGACGAGAAGTCGGAAAGTGTTCATATTTATTAGTGGATAGTTAGATGTATCCTGTCATACTATAACTGCATTAGTTTTTCATTTATCAAATCGTTTGCTCGACATCAATAAGTCTCTTTTAACTCTATGTAAAATAGTAATAAATTTATTTAAATGAAACATTCTTCAATTTGGAGTTATGAGGTTAGAGAGAAAAATCGAAAAATTATTTGTTCTCGAAAAAATCGCTAAGCCGATTTTGATGAAGAAAGGATACGACATGGGCTTCAATGCTACAACATTATAAGAAAATTACGGTTCTTTTTCTAAAAATACACTTTAAACAAAATTTTTAATTGTTTTTTGAATTTCTGCATGGGGAAAAATATGAAATTTTGAATTTGTGGCTATGTCTACGAAACCATTAATTGAGGTGGCTTTCTCTCTTTTCGGACTGATTATTTGGAAATTTCTTTAGCTTGACTTAAGGAAATATGCTATTATTTCTTTTGTATAGAAACAAGTTTTTTCTGTGATTTTAGAATTTTTTATCACTTCGCGATTTTGGAAAGCTTTTGAAGCAACGAAAAATTGTTTTCACATTAAAGAAAATTAATAGTGTGTTTCTTTGATTTTTGGGCACACGTTTTCCTAGTTTTGCATTACTTCTTTTTTCTTAAAAATTAACAATGTAACACAGCAAATTTTATTTCTGATTTTAATTCTGCATATCTAAAGCTACAATCTAAACGGTCCATATTTCCATTATTTATCTTATTGTGTAAGCACCGATATTACAAAAATAAAATTGTAAATTCAATTTTTTCCAAGGTTTATAATAATTTTCTACGATCTGCAGTAGTCACTTTATCGGGCGAACATGAAACCTAAAAATAGCCTAAGCTTATTTCAGTTTGACAATTATAATCGTTGCACGCCAATAATGATAATCTAATTTATTTTTCAGAATATACATCTTACATGTACTACTTCATGGGGATACCTAATAAATGTAACCGTTAATGGCATAATCTGTGATATGATCAAAGGAATTTTCGATATCGGGCTTCTCCTTTCCAGTTCAAATCAGGAAAAATTGATGTTTGTGAATATACTGTTCAGCCTTACTTCGCCAGGTAAAACCAAAATTATAAATAAAACTGCTATCGCCATATTGTCTTTGAATCAAATGATAAAAACTTATATTTCCTATCATGTTCGAATTTTTGGGTTGCAATAATTTTTCGACAACCGAAAATGAATGCTGTAAGAAATAATTTCCTAAAGCCTTTCACTGAAGGTATGTGGTGGGTAATTGCGAATACAGACGTTATTTATTGAAGTACGGTATATTTCGTTACAAAAATTGAGAAAAAAATATATAATCAAGTCAAATACAAAAATCGAAGCTCGGATCATGTGTGATAGTGGGGGATTGACTATACATTTTTCTAAGAGGTCATTTATTTTTTATTTAATTTGATGAAAATAAAATATTTGTTCATTTTATTCATAAATGGTTCATTGGTGGGAATGCCCGTTATGAGTCGAGAGATATCCCGCCTGTGCAAGTAGTAGCGACAGACTTTTGTCAGATGCAATTTCAGTGTAGCAGCAGCAACTTCAAGTCTACAAAAAAAACAGCCCGAAAGGTAAGGTTGTGCAAAAATGTTAAAAAGCCGACGCCAATGGGTAGGGTCAAGATATATTCGGGTCGAGCTTCGGGTACGCAGCTCGACCCGAAAACCCTGATCGGTCGAAAGGTTTAATGAAAAAATGTCCGGTAAATTTAGCCATACTGTATGATAACTTACCATACAGTACTAAAAATTGGTGGTAGTTTGTAGGCACTTTTGTATTATATTTTAGGACCGGTTCGGGTTTAAGGGTCGGGTCCCTACCCGAAATCATTTTGCACATCACTACCCAATGGAGAAATAGTAATTGTCCTGCAGTAAAAATAGACATTTCTCGAGTAGTAATGCTATAGATTACAATAAATTTCGACTTTTCAGTACCTTGGGAGCGAAAAAAAACTATTCACTCCACAGGAAGTAAAAAGTGACGTTAAGTGATCAGTCGAGCGCATTAACAGATTTTCTTTTAAACTTGACCAAATCGAAGCAATAGGTGACCATAAATTACCGATAATTTACCACCATTTACCATAATTCACCGAAAATTACCGGAAATTTTCAAAATTTCTTTCAATTTCTTCTTCTAAGTCTGAGATAAATATATTAGATAAAAGTGGGCTCAGAGGACATCCTAGCCTTACTCCTCTCACTAACCAGAAACTTTCTCTTACTTGCTCTCCTACCTTTATGCTGCTTTTTGTCTCCATGAAGATTTCAGATACTCTCTTTATTAAGCCCTCTTGTATCCCCTGTTTGACCATAACTTTTTCTATCTGGATTCTGTCCAATGTGTCCTTTTATAAACCCCGTCTGATTTCGTGCCCTACCTTTTTTTCCTAAACTTCATTCTTCAATCTCTCCGACAAAACAGTTACATGTACTTTATACAATATTGGCATTAGCATCACACCTCTATAATCTTTAACCTCCTCCCCTTTGCCTTTTATTAACTATGGGTACCACTACACCTTCTTTCCATAACTCTGGTCACCCCTCTCCTCTCCATACTCTATTAGACATTATCCATGCCTATTCCTTTAGTCCCCCTTCCCCATATTTCCATACTTCATTTGTCACCTCATCTATACCAGGTGCCTTTCCATCTTTCATTACTCCTAACACCTTGCCTATTTTTTCCCTTGTTATGTCCACTTCCTCATCTCTTTCTCTACCATATTTTGCTCCTTTCCTAACTTTTCTCTCTATCCCTTCTAGCAAATCCATAAAATATTTTTTCCATTCTACCATTTCAATATCCTGATTGGCTATTTTTCTTCCTTTTCTCTCTCTACTTACTACCTTCCAAACCTCTTCTTCCGTCCTAGCCTTCTCCGCCTCTTCCTGAAACCTTTTATTCTCCTCGTCTTCCTTTTGATCACACAACTCAGTATACTCCTTCTTTTTTTTTCCTATATTCTTCTCCACTACTTTTTTCTTTTCTCCATTTTCTTAATTCCTTTCTGATCTCCTTCTTTTTACATTCCTCATCCCATCCACTTCTATTCCCTCCTTTATTAACTTCTTTTTTGCTTGTGCACTCTAATCCTCTTTTTATTTCTCCTATCATTATTTCCATCTCCTCGTCCACATTTAACTCTCACATTTTGATATTTGTGACCTTTTCTTAAAACTGTTCTTTTCCTTCCATTGACCAATCCACTTTTCCTGCTCTTTTTACCTTTGCTTACTTTTTATCCATATTGTTATTTTTTTTCACCTCTAATGTCACTATCATGGGAAAGTGATCCAAATCTATATAGTACCCTATCTCGAGTTTCTTGACCTTCTCTCTTGCCTCATCATCTACTAATAATCAATTACCGTTCCCCTTTTCTTCTCCTGAGCGTGTATATTTCCCTTCCTCATTTCCCTCTATATTTCCGTTTAAGATAAACCATCCCAACCCCTCCAAGCTCTTTAGCAATTCATTTCCCTCCCCATTCAGAATCTTGTCTTTGGATTTTCTTCCTCGCTCTCCTCCGAATTCACTTCCTCCTCTATCTCTTGTGCTCGCATCGAACCCCCCCCCCCCCCCCCTATTGTAAGCCTAATCTCTTATAATATTTAACTATTAATATTTCTTTTTGTTCTTTCCAGTCTTTCTTATCCTTCCCTGTTATACATTCCTCCCATAGCTTTGACTTTTTTATTCTTTCTCTTTGCATTTGGAACTGGCCATTTATAACCTCTTGGTAACCTTCCCCTTACTCCTTCCCATCACTTTTCATCTAGCCACGTCACCATTATTACTACTACATCCCATTGTGTCAAATGTCTCATAAACTCCCTATCCTTTTTCTCCAATCCTGCTATATTCGAATGACATATCCTCAATTCTTCCCTACCTTCGTTTCTTGTCTCACTTTGCATACTCCTTCGAGCTGCATTCTGCCATACTTAACCCACGTTCTTTTTCCCTTACTTCTTTCCTCTTCCGCTATTTGCCTTAACTTATACTGCATATTACTTTATGCCCATGTCAAATGATCCTCTATTCTCTCCGAAATATCAGTAACTTTAAAAAATTTAAAAAAATTCTTAAATTGACGTTGAAATAAAAATAAGGTTCTCAAAATCCTCGAAATGAACAGAAATCATGTCTGTTTTACAAAAAAAAACAGAACTCATGCATTACTTATAAACAAAATATCGTGTGAATCTTTAAACAATAATAATGTTTACAAAAATATAGAAATACATTTTATCATGAAGAAAGATGCTTATTTGGAAATTTTGAGTTACAAAAGTTATCGTGTAGAAATTCCGCAACCTTTCTTAATAGGCAAACAAAACTGAAAACAAGAACTAGAAACCATATTCAGCAACCTAGTTTTCAACAACTATGTATGCGAAATCTCGTGACTGCAAATTTAAAAAAAGGATTTATATCTTTATTATTATATAATTATTTAACTGATCGTACCTTTGTTGTGAATAAATTGATTTGATATATATTATTTATCCAATAAAAAGCTTCTAATTAAACCAATTGCTGAAATTATTAATTCTGTAAATAATTGCAACTTCATGCACTTTGTGAACTTTATTATGATAGTCTTCTTTCCCCATTATTTATAACTTTCATTGCGCTCCATCCCTTCATTGTTAATAAAACCTTGAACTTAAATCATTTGAAGATATGAAAATCCATAAATGGGGGAGATAGTTGGCTGTTTCAAAAATGGAGACTAGATTTTTCTAAAATGTTTCAGTTTTTCAGATTTGAATTTTAAAATATTTTTTTGTTTCAAGTATAAAGCCTTTCTTATAATTTTACAAAATTTCTAATCTTAATCTCTCATAATTTAAATATTTTTTACTACTTGAAATATTTCCTTCTCATAGTTTTTATTTCCTTTTTTTCTTAGAATTTAATTGAAAATCAATTTTAAAAAGAAAAGGAAAAGGACATATCTAGTTTTTTCTTTTTAGCCCCAAGTTTTAAAGTTGACCCTGTTTTTAAAATACTATCTGTGGATTTAGTTACTTTCAAACAGGATAAAGACTTCGTGACCCCATATCTGTCAATAACACCAGAAGTACCAATAAGAGACAGAATCCTCGGTAAGTTTAAAAAATGTGCGTTTTCTTTCAATTGCAGGATTAAATATAATCGAAAGATAAAAGCTTTAATTTGCCAGTGTTGAGTTGAAAGAGGAGAAAAGATTTTATAAGATTTTGAGAAGTTCCATCTTCGAGGAACGTAACATATCAGAAATCGATAAGGTAGCGATAATGTTTACCGATATAGTAAATAGTATACGGTAAACCTTCTGCGAATCACCACCAGCAGCGGAGCACAGTACAATTAATTCTTACGTGCTGTATTTTAAAATTCAGGTTTGATGAGTTCTGAAATAAGGTACACAAGAAGATGCCTTAAAACTTATTTATTAAGGAACATCTGTCAATGGAATTTACTGTACAAATTATAATAATGATGGTTATCGCAAGTGTGAGTCGCGCTAAGTCTGAGTTTTCAAATAAAGTTCCAGATGAAAGCTGTGTACATGTTCGCGTCTCAGACCGCACTGCCCTTTCAGCGCTTCCTCCAGCCCCTTGCGGGGTGAAAACCGAAATCTCCTGATTTTCCGACGTTGCCAAGTAATGAGAAAAATTTAGAAAGTAGTATTTTGGAAATTAAGAGACTCGGCAACGTCGTACAAAAGCTGGTCAGAGGGACCCTTGCCCACATGGGCACCATTTGGGACGCCTTCAGGAAAGGACTAACTTTCCAAATTTATGGTTACACTTACTCCTGAAGGCCAAATCGTGCCTTTGCACAAACTAAAACGGATTTATGTTGGAGGAATAGAATTTATGATTTTACTATAGTATTCTTTACTCTAAACTCTAAACAGGGGTGAGCGGTTAAATAGCCGCTCCCGATAAGAAAGCTCGTCTTTTTT
>CAKNWV010024107.1:0-13900 GCA_932074545.1 Andricus pictus | reverse complement strand
TCAGATAAGTAACTAAATTTCCAGATTTAAAACAATTTAGCGAGGCCCCTCCAATTTTTGTGTAATAACAGGAAAAGTAAGAAGGGTGCATTCGGTCTCGGCCAACAGGTAAGAGTATGGAAATTGGTGAAATTAGGAGTGGAAACTTTATGACATAGTCGACGGCTTCAACGACCTTTTCCCGGATTAAAGATTAACTCACTTCTCGTGGAAACCGAGGGCCTTGTTTATTGTCACCAGATGTGTTTTATGGCTTTCTCTAAAGAAACTGCAATTGTAAATACCCTAAGGATTAGGATGGGGATTTTTTCAAATTTTATGAGTGTAAATTCCCCTGAAATAAAATAATATCTGCTGCCAACAGTGATTCCTACCTAGAATTTGCTGTTCATAATTTCCTATTTCCTGTAATTTCCTATTCAAAATACAATGGAAAAATTAGGATTGTTCAGCAATTGGATGCACGCTTCGTAGTTTAAAGGAAGCTTAAAATGTTAGGGATAGCGAAGAATGCTTCAAGAATTAACTTGTTTAACATTCAGAAAACCTCTTCTATAGTTTGCCATACACTGAATCTAAGTGCGGCCACGAAATTTCCATCAATTTAGGTTTTAAAAAAAAGGTGGGATTGGAATGAAAAAATCGCATGTTTGGACATTTCTGGATATTCGCTCCGACTGAATTCGATGTGTTGATTGTGGTGGTCCAAAAATTGAACTTTTGATTTTTACTAATCGATCCCCCAGAACTTTTTCGCTTTCCCATGTTTTTGAAATGAACTTGGTGGTTTAAATGGGAACCTTTTTGTAAATAAAAGTTTAGTCATCGTTTAAGGAATGTCCAACGAATAATTTTCACCAAATAACTGTTAATTGTGATGTCCCCAATTGCCTTGCTTAGTTCCACAAAGATGCCACAAGAAGTGCAAAATAGCAGTTTTTTATCAAATTTATACCACAGGCGGTCTTTTTTAAATTTTTTCAACATGAATTATTCATATTCAGAATGGGGACATTTTCCAAGTATTTTAACTCATTTTTAATTTTTTAAAGAATTCCCGTTTTCTTGGTTGCACATTAATGAAACTAAAAATGTTATAATAGAATTTTACATTACTAATATCTTAAGTTTGTGTAGGTTGTATTATGCACACAAATTTGACATTCTTTGTCACTGGCCTTCAACTGAAACTATTCATAATTATGTCTGTTAATTTTGCAAAATTCCTTGTCTCGAGTTTCTCAAATTATGCAATTGGCATTGAGAAAAGCGTCAACAATGCTTTCGAGATTTTCGTGACACACCTATTTTTTCGAAAAAGACATGTAGCAAAAGCGCGCTACGGGCGCGCATGTATACTTTTGGAAATCTCGAAAGATATGTTTAATTTCTTTCTCCTATTTAAAATTTTGATATAGTGTATCCAGTAACTTACATTTTCAAAAAGTTAAAATACTAAAATAAGTTATAAACCTTTTCAGTTTGAAAGTTGCAAAGAAACTTCTTATATTATTTCCAAATTTTTTAATTTAATTAATCGAGGAAAAAGTACTTTTTTAGATATCTACTTGAAAGTTTTGAAACTGTTTTTGGCCTCTGAAAATTATTATCAAAATTTGTCTAGCTAAAACTTTCTAGTTTTTAAAAATCTACAAAAATTGAAAAGAATTAATCGCTAATATGCTAAATTAATTAATTTTCAAGATTTAAACTATTTCCGTAAATATAATATATATGTATAGTAAATATGCATTACATTGGTTAATTTAAATATTGAGAATGTAGTATGAAATTTTAATCAAGTTTATGAAAAACATATTTTCCATAACAAAGCGAATGTAATGAATTTATCAGTATTTTGAGAAATTCGATCTGTTCTATTTTTAAGGGAATATGATATTCTCTTGAACGGGAAACATTAAAATGTTGTATTTCAAAGTGCTGAAGACCTGTGTTCCATTGATTATCATTATTAAATTATGAATATATTATTGAGATAACATAAATGACATCTGAAGCAGAAAAGATTTCAATTTCAACAAATTTAAAACGTTTTTTGAAGATATCAGATACGTTGACGAAGTATACTTTTTTTATTTTGCAAGATTTTCGGAAAAATTTGATTGAGTTTAAAAGATATTTGGGACTTTCAGAAGTTTCTAAAATAAATATGTATTTTAACTCTCAAAGGACACACCGGTGCAAATTGGAACAGGAAAATTTTTTATTTTGCTGGCATTTACGCAGGCACATCTGTAGCAGCTTAGCCTCACTATATGAAATATATATGTTAAATATGCGTAATATATGCAAGATGTTTATTATATATTAAATATGTTCAATATTATGTTAAATTGACTCGAATTAGGCGTAAAATTGTAAAAAGTCTTTGAAAATAAAACAAATTAGCCTTAAATCTTCTACATTTGTTTTGACATTTGTAGTCATATTTTGAAATTTTTTGAAACCTTTTAAATATTCTTTAGAACTTAATTTGTAAAATTAAACAATATTTCGCATGAATCTCAAGATAAGTGTTTTTATTTCCCTTTGAAGCCTTTCAAAATCTTGAAAAGCGTTGAAAATTTTGTCGAAACATTGAATCATTTACATTTCGTTTTCAATTTTGGTACATCTTTTCCAATTTCAAATTGTTTTGTAATCATTTCCAAAATATTTAAACCATGCAGTATTTTTTTAAATTATTTGTCTATACATTTTCAGAACATTCTGAAAAATCAGAATAAAGGCCTTAAAATCTTCCACCTTCTGTTCTGACAATTTTCAAAATCTTGCGAAATGTTTTAAAGTTATTAAAAAATATACTCTTGAAATTAATTTTTTTAAATTAAAAATCAGCTAGAATTATCCCATGAATCCTTTTAAAACTTCTAAATATCTCTTAAACTTACTCCAATTTTATATAAAACGTCATTTTTCGAAATGTCAGCAAATAATTTAAAATGTTTTGAAATATTTGTCTTTTTCTTTAACAATTTATTTTTCGAACTAAAAAATCAGTTACAATTTTTCCAGGAATTTCAAGACATTTTTTTAACATCGGCAACCGTTTCAAAATCTTTAAGAAGCTTCAACAATTTTATTGAGAAATATTAAAAAGTTTACCTTAGCTGACTGAACTATTTGGCTTTAGAATCGTCCATATTTTTACATTCTCATTCATGAGAGTGTAATGTAATCGTCCAAATTTTCGATCTCTGGTTTTGAACGGATCTTTACGTTTCGGCACTCACAGATTCCGAAAATCATGCAATTTTGTCGGCGTCTGTCTGTATGTCTGCATGTCTTTATGTCTTTATGTCCTTATGTCTGTATGGTTACCTGAATGCGTTAGCCACGCTAACTTTTGAAGGATTTGTCGAATCGAGTCAGCCTTTAAAAAACTGTTTAAGGGTCCCAAAATGAAGGTCAAGTCCGTTAACCAGATATTTTGGATAAAAAATCAAAAAGTGAGCACATTTTGAAAATTTTTGAGACCAATTTTTTTCAAGATTTGAAAATTCTACGTACGGTTATTAGTAGTACGTAAAAAGACAAACCATTTATCCTAATTAAATTTTTCGATAAAGTCAAAATTATGAGAGTTATAGCATTTTCAAAATCCAAAAAAAAAAACGAAAATTAACATTTTAAGCCGAATAACGCACGATATGAATAAAAGTCAAGAGGAGGAAAACGTTTCATTTTGAGAGCCGTACAAGATTATCATAAGAAGTTTTTGAATTTTTTCGAAAAATCAAAAATTCAAATTTTGATCAAACTAAAAATAATAAAAAATTAAAAACTCCATTTCTCTGTCAAACTATGCAAGATACAAAAAAAAAAGATGAAGAGACAAAAGTCGTGCACCTAAAAAAGATCTAGAAATGTGTTATGAATTACTTTTTGATAGGATTCGTAGTTTTTGTTTTATTCGTGAAAAACATCATTAAAAAAATAAAAATTAAATTTTTGGACAAATGACACAAGCAATGAAAAAACATGAATAGACTTAAGTTGCTCATCCAAAAAACAGCTCAAAGTTTTTTCAAAAGCAATCATCTGTATAACCTAGTTGTTGAGCACGAAGCGCGAGTATTGCAATGAGAATGTAATCGTCAAGGCCGTAGGTGCTTTGAGAACCCTCTTTAAAGTCAAACTGAAAAAAACATGTTTAATTTCACTTTATGATTCTAGTTTATAAGGGGTTGGAATTACAGTTTTTGATTTGTGCGCTCAAACTGGGCGCATTTTCAAGGAAGCTGAGAATAAGAATTAGTGCAAAGTAAGAAGAAAATATTAATGTCATGATGAAAAATAAAAATTGTACATTCTTTTGCAATATCTGAATAAGCAGTACCAGTGCCAGATTTTTTACAAAATCCAGTGCGAAGCACGAGATGCGTGATAAGAATCTGTTCGTTAAAGCCGAAGGATCTTTAATAAAAGAGAATTCACAATCATCAAATTATAGTTGTTAAAGCTTTGACCTTTAATTTTAAAAGGTCTGTGCACAAATGTGTGGAAAATACAAAGACCGAGCGCGAAACGCGAGAACCAATAGTCGCGCGCCCCAGGCGCGCTCAAACTTGCGAGCCGCGCGCGCACCGCGATATGAGAATGTGCCGGCGCAGCGGGCATATTTTTTTTTAATTTAAGAAAATAATTTTAAATGGTTTGAAATCTTTGTCAATTTGATCGTAGAATTAAAAAAAAATATTAGTTCAAACTTTCGCAGGAATTTAAGAAATATTTTCATTCTCTTCAAACATTTTAAAATTCTGAAAAATATTCTTTTTTTTAGAAATCTTCACAAATCCACACATTACATTTTTTATACCAATGTTCTGGGCACATTGGTTCCATTGATTATTATTATTAAAAAAGGAACGACAGTCTCTTCCAGGCATGAACGTAAGTTTCCTGACAAAAATAGTTTCGAGATATAAATAAAAAATGGCGCTATGCACTTCTCGATTAGGTATTTGCACTTCAACCACCAGCTGACTTCACTTCGTTGAATGCTGAGAGGAAAACAATGGACCAAATGCATGGGATTTGTTCCATTACCCCCTTATTTTGCTAATATCTTTGTAAAAAATAATTCTTTCTTCATAAGTGTATTTTAAAAATAGTTTTTATTTTTTAACTATTGAATTAAATAATAAAATCATAATAATTATTATTCATTACGAAGATATTACAAAAATAAATTTTTATCCCATGCTTTTGGTTAATTGTTTTCCCCTCAGCACTTCACGGAGTGAAGTTAGCTAATGGTTGTACTGAAAATACCTAATAATTGGACAAGTTGCAAAACTAGTTTGTTTTTATAAATTTCAAAAAAACAGTATTTGATTTTGTGGATCAAGAATAACAGTTTTGAGAAATAAAAAACGTCTGCATACTAAAACGTTTAATTTCTGATCCCTTATGACCGCCGGGCGTCCCTTATAGCTTATACTTTACAGCCCTACTCGGAAAACCGGGAATTGTCAGGGAAATTTTATATACCTGGGAAAACCTGTAAATGTCAGGGAATTTATTTTTAAGTCGGAGAATTTTTTTAACGCGTGCTCAATTTCTTTTTAATTGTCATATAAAAGTGAATAACAATGATTCCTTATTTGTAAAAGCAGCTTTATATCAGTTTAATTAACTATTTTGTTGGAAATTCTTTTTTTTTTTTGTTCTAATTAATTTGTTAAACAGACAATTTACGTGTTACTATATTGTTGGTAGAAAATTGATCGCTTTTGAATGAAAATGTATGTTTTTTGTGGAAAATTCTTTCTTTCTGATAGAAAAATAATCTTCTTTGTCGAACATTGATCTTTTTGCTTGAAAATTAAACAGTTAGCAATTTTTTCTCTCTCTTGATCAAAAAATCTTTATTAGTTATTAATGTAACTCATGTTAAGAAGTCGCCTTTTTTTTGTTGAATTCAACTGCTTTTTGATTAAAAATTAAAATATTTTTTGGTTGAAATATTAAATCTTTTTTGGAATGGAACTTTAACAGCTTGGTTGAAAGTGAAATTCTTTTATTACAAATTTTGTTTGTTTGTAAATGATTCATAATTTAAATTGAAAATTTATCCTTGGTCGAAAATGAGATATTTTGTTGAAAAATCAATTTTTTTTAATGGTCCATCATTTTAGTTAAAAAATCATCTCTGTGGTTAAACATGAATCTTTTTAACTAAAAATTTGACTGTTCAATTATCTGTTAAAAAAATTATCTTTTGTAGTTGGAAAATTGTCTGCTTTAGTAGAAAAATAATCTAAGTGTTTGAAAATTTAATTATTATTTTCAAAATTACTTTTTTCATTTTTTGAAAAGTACTTTTTTTAACTGAAAATATAACTATTGCCATTTATTATTTCATCATATTAATTGAAAATGCATCTCTTTCGTTGAACATTAATGTTTTTAAACGGGAAATTTAACTATTCAATTTTTGGTTGACAATTTATCTTCTTCATTTAAAAATGAATGTATTTTGAAGAAAATTTATCTTTTTTGGTAGAGGTTAATCTTCTTGGTTGAAAATTCATCTTTTCGGTTACAGATTTTCGGTAAGATATTCCAGTTAAAGATTGATCATTTTAGTTAAAAAATCGTATATTTGGTTTTAAAATAACTATTCCCGCTGAAGATTCATAAGTTAGTTTAAAATTTATCATTTTGGTTGAAATTTATCTTTATTAGTTCAAAATTCAACAATTTGTTTGGAAATTTGTCTTTTATAGTTGAAACTTCAACTATCTGGTTGAGAATTCATGCCAAGTGCTTTTTTTAGATTTCCGCTCAGTTGTAACTATAAAGAATCTCTTTGGTCTCTGAATATTATTACCACAAATGTTGGGGTTAATACTTTCTAATTTTTATAGTCGATAAAGTTGTAGAAATTTTATCGCTAATATATAAAAATATTTAACTTTTAACATAGTATAGTGTTTAAACTTGATAAGTTCGTTTAAATATTAAAAATGTGATTTTTAATTTTAATCGAGTTTATAAAACTAATAATTATTCGTAGCTAAGGCAACGTCACATATTTATAAATATTTTTAAAAATTGGACCTTTTATATGGTTAATATGAAATTTTTTTAACATTGTGGTTTGAAAAATTAATTTTGAATAACGTCGACTACTTGGATTCCATGTTATGTTTCTGGAACTGAACAAATGAAATCCAATCACGAACACGGGTTTCCCGACAAGGATACTTTCAAATTGTTTTGAGTAATAGTTTCGAGAATCAATCGAAAATGGCGCCATGCGCTTTTTAATAATTGGATTTGGTAATTATTGAAGCAATTTCAATTTGTTTCAAGATTTTTTTCCTGCGTAAAGTATGAAAAGCTATTATTTTTCTGGAATTAAAGACACAATTAACGAATGCTAAGAGAAAAATATTTCTCTTAAGGATATTTGGTAATCATTTTAACAATGATCAATTGCTTAAACATTTTTTTTCGCCTATAAAACGTGAAAAGTTATTATTTTCCGGAATTAATGAAAAAATTGAGGAATGTTAACAGTAATATTATTTAAAGATATTTAACAATTAATTAAACTTAAATCATCATTCTAATTTTATTTTCCAAACAAACAATTATTGCTTAAGCAGTGAGGGTACACGTTCTGAGATTAAAAAAATAATAAATTATACGCGACATAGTATAAGAGATTCGAAAATATAACACTTCTCTTGTAATTGTGCCACTAATTACATAAAATAATAACCTATAATAATTGACATGACCAAAAATTACTGTAGGTAGAGTTTAGTCACTGACCATTAGTAGAATTGTATTGATTGGATTAGTAAAACGAAAATTACTCATTGATCAGTTATAGTTGTATGGGAGAAATCAGTTAATTTTAAGAGGTATAAACAGAAGCCTAATTCAAAAATGTTTCCTCTATCAATTTATTCTTAGTCTATAATGGATTCACTGCAGTTACGGTATAGCTGATTAACTTCAGTTACGGTATTTTTACTGTAAAAATTAGTAAACTTCTGAAAAAAAGTGATTCATCAATTAAAATTAAGTGTACTGAATGAATTGGTAAAATTTCTACTAATTCAAATTTAGGGAGCGCCACATGAGAAATCGTGAATTTGTTATATAACCATAATTTGATATGATATCGGTGGGGTACAGTAGGAACATTTTTTGTAACCTGCGCTTAAAAATAACCAGCTCATGACAAAAAGCTCATGATGGAGCAATTGTCATTCTCGAGGTGCACAACGCTGTCCCCGCAGGCAACGGGTCCTGTAAACTTGTAAAGTGTAAATCCCCTTACTCCAACTATAGTGGAGCGACACGGCACGCGTATACCACCCTGGGCCCGGCAGACGAGGCAATACTTTCATTTACCTGCAATGGATAGGGGGCGTTTGCATTGTTATCAGATTGAGGCCAGTTACAAAAAGGGAAATTATGAGACGATGGCTCCGTTTAATTTTAATTAGCTAAAACAATTTTCTCATGCAATCAGAAAAATGTGAGAAAGGCTTGATGAAAATCAGTTAGTATTTTTAGTAATACAGTAATCTTTATGCAAAACAAGTAGAACTGTTAACTGAAAGTGAAGATATGAAGTAATTAGTGAAGCTACTTAAACTTTGTAGAATATAATTACCAGAGGGCATATATTAATCTACAGGCAATTTAATTCAATTTTGAAGGTTATATATATGGAAGACGCTAAACAAAATTTTGTTTAAAAATATTAATTTTCAATCAGAGGGAATGAGAATCTTCTTTTTCCAAATTGAAAACAGAAAAATATCTAGGGGAAAGCACCCTACCGAAGATAGAAAAAAATTCAACAGCGTTTTAACTGCATCTGTTTCCAAAAATAAAGAAAGATTATCGTTTTTAAATAAAGCTTACATATTCAATTGAGTATTCTTACAGAAAAAAATATCACGAAATTAATCAATTAGCTGCATTAAACATTTTTATTAGACTTAGTCAAGGGGACGATTTTGACACCTCTGTCCATCAATAGATAATCGTTTCTGGTATTGCTCCTGGGCATGATAAAATACCCAATTCTCGATAATTATAATTTATTATTAGTATACTTACAATTCAAGTTAATTTATTGAGTAAATAATACTTTAAACCATGATTATTTTACAAAAATCACAAAAGCTTAAATTATTGACATTTTTCTACCTCTGATATTCCGTGAGATTGGTACGATTGGTACCAGATGTTTAATCTTCATTCCATTTAACCTGACTTGCGATGACAGAAAAGTGCAGAATTTTTACATACCTTAGTCCCAAAAATGATATCTTTTCCGAAAGATTCCTTAAAACACAAGTAAACATTATGTGACTTTTAATAAATAATAATTTACACTATTTGCTTGGTATATTTATTTAATGTCCGATAAAAAGTCCTTAAATATTTATAAATATTAAAGAAAGAACTCTTTTTACCAATAAATATTGTTCATCAAACTTCAAGCTTGGATTCTAATGTACGAACATGCCATAAAAATGTTTCATTAAGTTAAAAAGTATGAATGAAGAAGAGGCGAAAGTTTTTTTTTCAGGTTAAAAATTAATTTTTTGCTCTCACACATTAATTAATTATAAAATTTCAATAAAACTTCGTCAGAACATACTTGCTGAAATGTTATACTAACAAAAGTAAAGAACCTTTTTTGTTAATTTTCCAGTTAATTAAGATTCTCTACTGTAAATCATTATCTACTGTAGGGTGGTTTCCCCTATATCATTTAAAAATAATTAATCGAAAATCAAATAATTGAAAGTTCATACTGGGCTGAATAAATTAAATTAAATATTGAAGATCTCGTATGAAAATTAAAGATTAAAAAAATATTCCATTTTGAAGCATAATTTTTTAAGCGTAAATTGTCAATTTAAAGAATTTAAAAATGCATGCATCAACTGTAATTATAATTAAATATTTTTTTCAATCGAACTATACTTTCAGTTTTATAAAGTTAACAATAATTAATTTTTCAAGATGACGCTGAAACCGTTCAAAATTAAAGAGTTTACAGATTTTATCTTCAAAAATTGAACTTTTGCAATTCGAAAGCCTTAGTAGTTCAACAAACGTAAACGTCCAAATGATTGAATTTCAAATTCTATTTAAATACTGTTTCAGTTTAAAAAACTCAATTTTTAATTCATTAAAAATTTTAAAAATTTAATTAGGAAAAAGAGGAATTATTTAATTAGTAGAGATATTTGACTTTTCATGCAAGACAAGCAATTATAAATCAAATATTTAAAACAGGACATTTTCAAATAGAAAGCCTTGAATCGTCCAAATTTGAAAGATCTAAAAACTTTGAATGTTACAATTTTAATTGATTCATTTTGAACATTTTTAATTTGTAAGTGACATAGTTAAATTCTTAGAAATAAATAGCAACTTAAAAAGTAGTAATTTAGAAAAAATTGAGTAATTTCGAAAGATGTTTTTTAAGAGAAGTTTTGAAAAGATAAAAAATTAATGTCAAACTTGAAATGATTTCAAATAATTTTCAAAAATGTACACTTTTTCAGGTTTGGAACAAAAAATATAGAATCTTTTTAAGAATTTTGAAAGGCTTTATAATAATAACAAAATTTGCTTGCGATTCCTAGGAAAATTGAAAAGGACTTTTTATTTTGAAAACTTTTAATTTGTAAGCGACACTGTACAATTTTGATTTATACATAGCAATTGAACAGTTAGTAATTTAAAAAAAATCGAGTAATTTCAAGAAATGTTTTTTTAAAAGAATTTTTGAAAGATTCAAAATTAATGTAAATTTTGAAATGATTTTAAATAATGTATACAAATTTTAATTTTTTCAGGTTTGGAACAAAAAATTTAGTGGTTTTTTAAGAATTGTGAAAGGTTTTATAAGAACACATTTTTTTTACGATTCCTAGAAAAATTGAAAAAGACTTGTTTTTTTGAAAAAGTTTAATTTGTAAGTGACATTTTTAAATATTGATGTATAAATAGCAATTGAACACTGAGTAATTTTGAAAAAATAGAGTAATTTCAAGAGATGCTTTTTTTTAAAGAAGCCTTGAAAGATTTAAAATTAATGTAAATCTTGAAATGATTTCAAATAATTTTTAAAAAGTGTACATTTCTTCAGGTTAGGAACCAAAAATTTGGAAGCTTTTTAAGAATTGTGAAAGGTTTTATAAAAATAAAAAAATTTTCTTACGATTCCTTGAATTTTCAAAAAAGAATTTGGGAAAGGAGAAAATAGGTGGAGTAGGTGAGGGAAAATTTGCGATGGGAATGTTTCAACGACTCAATTACGTTTTCTTTTAAGGAAAATAGTTTGAAATAATTTCTATTCAATAAAATTTTGTTGCAAACATTTTTTCCCCAAAAATTTCCCTTATAGGCGCTCTGCGTCTACTTTGACAATTTTTTTTTTTTAATTTTGCAGGTTTATAAACAAATTTTACGGAAAATTTGAATGATTTAAAAAAATATTTAAAAGTTTGGAAAATATTTCAAAACATTTTAAACGAAGTGTAGTTTTTTGAAGATTTTAAAATAAAATTTAAAAACTATCTACGGGTTTCGAAAGATTGTAATATAATAAACATTTTTTGTTTATATATCTTTCAGAAGATTTTGTATTATTTTTTATTTCAAAAAAATAATTTAAAGAAAATGTCTAAAAATATTTCAAAAAAGAAAAAAAATTGAACAATTATCGATTTGAAGGTACTTAAAATTAAAATAATTCAACTTTTCATTTAAAAAGTTAATGTTTCTAGCTTAAAATGATATCATTTAAAAAGTTTAACAATTTGTTGAGTTCAATTCATAGAATTGAAAATGATAACACTTTCACTTCATCAGATTTAAAATTGTTAAATTGAAAAGTGCTAATACCTTCCATTTCATATATGTAAATTATTGAGCAGTTGCACGAAAAATGGTTAAAAAACAATTTTAGTGTTCAGTTTTAAAATCCAAGAATCCCACTTTAAATGCTTTAATTAAGGCTTCAGTTTCTTTTTTAATTAAAAAATTTTTAGCTTCAAGAGTTCAAATGAAAATGACTACAAAATGATAAAGGAAGTATACTTTCGGCGTCTGCCGGCACACGCGCACTCGTGCAGTGGCACGAACGCGTTCGGCAAAAATCGAGATTGCTCGGACATACTCGGGAACATAATGAAACAGCACTATACGAAAATTCGGGACTTTGAGTTTCAATTTCTATAATGGGTCGCAGGTTCCTGGCATGTTGATATTCATAATGTCAATTTCTCAAATAAGCTTTACAGATTATAATATTCCCTTTCTTGCTTATTGAAATTATTTTTAGACAAACTAAAGCTTTTTAGTAAGCACCATATTATTTTTTAGTACGATTAGTTTTTCAAATACAGATTCATAACATTTCGTATTCAAAATACTAATTTTTCTACTGAACTCGTCTTGCAGATGAGCAAGATGGATTTTTTTCAATGAAAAATTCCATGTTTTTGCAATAATAAATTCAATATTAACGTCTATACTTGACAAACAAATTGAATACTTAAATTGGCATTATTTTAATCCAATAACTATCACTCTACTGCACATGACTTTAATTAAATGAAAGAATTTAAAGAATTCGTTTTCAGCGACAAGTTGGAAAATCGTGACATTTCTAAAACCAAACGAGTTATGTAATTAATGCAGAAGCCAAAGTATTTTACAACAACGTGTAGGGTTGAAAAATAATGACAACTTTTTATAAATTAATGCAAGTATGTATTTAAATTAAGATTGAAACGAAATTCATTTTTTTATAAATAACTTTCGCAAACTAAGCAAAAAATTGAAGAATTGATTGCAAAATAAGCAAAATAAACAAGTACATACGTGTTACTAAAAATATCTTAAATCTGCATAATAATTTTGGATCTCGTCCGATTAAGAAACTGTCATTATTTAGCTATTACTTCCTAAAAATAGTATTGTCAATAGGTCACTGCAAATAGAAATAAAATTGTATATAATTAAAGGAAATTTATAAGTACCGTTCAACACTTCTGTGTTGAACACATTTTAATTCATTTTATAAAAAAGAAAATTGAAATTGGTTTTGAAATTACCTTGGTACAAGTTCTTTACACAATTTGTTCTCTACAAAATACGAATAAAAATAATTGTCGAAAAAAATTGCTGAAATAAAAAGTGCTCGACTTTTCGGAAAGACAAGTAAGATATTCGAAACGCGGGAATTTTTTTCTTCTACACAAATGTTATGTCCACGGCCACAGAAGTATTAATATTATAGACTACTATCCAATGGCGATATTATTTCAATTCATTTTATGTTTTAACTTTAGTAGCATTATAGATTGATATTCAATAAATTTATTGCATACGGTTCATTTATTACATTAAATAAGTTGAGCTCTGGTAAAATAACGGAGAAAGAAATTATCACAGCAGGAATCCAGAAGCTGTCGACATAATTACGACCATGGCATTTCGGTTGTTCCTCGATTCTTAAAAGTATAAGTAAAACCTTTTTGTACCTCCATAGTTTTCAGGCCAGTTTTATGACCCAGCTGTTATTGAAATACATGTGCAGGAAGTTCGAAATTTTAAGCCGCTGTAAGCAAGAAAACGATTATAAAAGTGCTTGTCTCCAGAATTCAAAACTGACAGTGCGAAGTTCGGAGGGCGTGGACCTTCAAAGTATCTAAAATTTATGATTATAAGAAACATGAATTCTTTAAAGTGGCCGGCAAGAAGAAAACTTTCTTTACCTGAGACAAGATGCTCTTCTATTGTATAGAGTACAATAGATATATATGGTCCAAAAATGCATGGCAAAATTTTGTTTCACCCTAGAGGGTAAGCCCCCCCCCCC